>ML786384.1:0-53248 GCA_009831015.1 Picea engelmannii | reverse complement strand
CTAGCTATGGTGCAACCTACGAGAATCAGGCATTCTCGCACCCTGCCTATATAGCAACCTGTGAACTTCCTTTTTTACAGGGCTTTTACAAAGGAAAATGCAACTTCTTTTCTCAGGAAAAGTTCTTCTCCCTTCTCTCTTCAAGAACTTAGGCCACTGACCCCTCTGAAGGCAACAGATAGGTTTACATCATTAACGGTCATAGGGATGACGAAAATAATGTGTAACAACAGCTTATCATCTAGAATCAGATGGACAAACAGAGAGGGTGAATCAAGTGATTAAATATATGTTGAGGATGTATATGATGGATAAACCATCAAAATGAGAAGACTACCTACACTTGGTAGAGTTTGCTTATAACAATGGGTACCAAGCATCTCTAAAGATGAGCCCATTTGAGGCACTTTATGGAAGAAAGTGAAACACACCAGTAAGTTGGGATAACCCAGCAGACAGAGTAGTGGTTGGGCCAAATTTGCTTAGGGAAATGGAGGAGCAAATGATAAAAATAAAGAAAATTTTAAAGGAATCCCAAGATAGAAAGAAAAGCTATGCAGATAAGGGCAGAACTCACAAGGAATTTAAAGTGGGTGATCATGTATTCTTGAAAGTGAAGGCCAATAAAAGTTCCTTGAAATTGGGAAATTGTTCAAAGTTGGAAGCTTGCTATTGTGGGCCATTTGAAATCCTAGAGAGGATTGGTCCAGTGGCTTATATGATTGCATTGCCTGCATCTATGTCTGTTCATAATGTATTCCATGTATCATTGCTCAAGAAATATATACCTGATGCTAATCATGTTACTGATTGGAATGTGATCCAGGTGGAGCAAGAAGACGCTTTCCAAGTACATCCGGTGCGCATTCTGGACCGTAAAATCAAACAGCTCCAGAATCGAGCCATAGGGCTTGTAAAGGTCCAATGGACCTAGTACAGTCCTGAGGAAGATACTTGGGACCATGAGGATGCAACACAGGCAGAATACCTGCATCTTTTTTAGGACTTTTGAATTTTTGTTGTATATGTGTACATAATGCACTAAGGACGGTGCATAAATAAGGGGAGGGGATTGTAATATCCCTAAGGCCGAACCCAATTGTAAATCTAAATGAAAATGTACTTAAGTTGGTGAGTTGTTTGATATCATTTTGTATGCACATCTCATGGCATAGTGTGCACTTGTACTGCGCAGTAAAATGATGAAGTGTGCACATTCCTGGATATTGCGCGCAGAAACTGGAGTGTGTGTGATTTTGAGGCTAGGGAGCCTTTTGTGTATATGCTGCATTTTATAGGCTGGTGAGCCAATTATTATAATCTAGGATGCTCATGTTTTGATTAGGCCGGAGATCCTAAATGTCAAAGGTCGGTGCACCTATTTTTGTATATGTCTCATAATTAATATAAAATACATCGATGCGTGCAGACCGACCACGATAAAAGAGATGGGGGACTAAACTCTACTGGTTAGGGAAAGGGAGGGGCCTAAAAGTTAAGGAAAAGGGCTAAGCTAGGGAGCTTAAGCCAAATAGGAATATTATATTAATATTTCTTAAATCATAAAGTATGGATAATTATTTTATCCTAAGTTCTAAAGTTGGGGACAAGTGGGGCCAAAGTACCTCCCAACATGACAAGTGTCAAGTTCGGGACATGCATACATATTTTTGGGACTTAGTTCATTTTCCCATCTTTTCCATGATTCATCCATCATTCAGTCATCTAGTCAGTCATCTAGGAGCATGCACACAACCATTGAGCTATCCTTCATACCTTCATGGTTGTACCTGAACCTGTATCCATAGCCATTTTTTTGTTTGTGTAGCTGGTTATCTTGGGAGATGGATTGGAGAAGTTGGTTGTTAGGCACGTGGGATATTGAAGAGGTGAGTTGTCAGGCCCATGATAAATTTCTCTCTGGGTGAGATAACTGTTGGGAATTCCTTTCCTGAAGGTGTTGAACTGCAGCTACAATGCTCTGAGACTTTTTGTCTAACTTGTTGTTGAAGCCCAGAAAGGAAGTGGGGCGGCCAAAGGATTGTTGAGAAGAGAAGGAGAACACTTCCTGGGTGGGATAGGCAGGTGGGGAATGATGAACTGTAGGCTATTAGTTTGAGTTGGCACCTATGACGGCGTCTTTCCTGTTGTCCATGAGCCATTAGCCTGGTTAGGAATCCCTTTACTCGAGTAGAGTTTAGTCCCAGCTAGGGGGTGACTCACTCTTGAGAGTGATGAACAGTGTGGTCTAAGGCTGGGAGGCTCGTAGAAGGTCTGCATGCAATTGGTGACATTCTTACCAAGATAAGTGCCAATTGTGTGATAAATTTACATGATGCATTGTTATTCACGTGCTTTTTTATGGGTTATCATATGTGCGATTATAACTGTGTTTATTTTTATGGGCATTTCCTGTATATGTTGTATGTATATGTTTACTGTTATTTCACTGTGAATCTGTGTATTACAAATGTATTTGTATGTTTACGTTTTATATATAATGTTTCCGCAAGAGTTATGTGTGTGTATACTTTTATTGCATGCAGTTCGAAAAAAAATTATGTGGCATAGCTCAGTTGGATATTGGGTATGTTACAGTATGTTCCGCAGAGAGAACGTAAGAGTTCTTTGGCGTAGCATGGCCCGGCATGGATGGTCAGGGATGTTACATTTATAAAAGTGGGTCTCCTTTTGAAAATGAGACTTTTTCCTTCCATCCTTAGCATGAGAAGCTAGGGCTTGATATTCATCTCTTAATAGGACGGCTTCATGGTTGGCCACTCTTGCTTCTTCTTGAACACATTCTTCACATAAACTGTCAAATTGGATTTTCTCTTTTCTTGCACAAATAGTTTGGATGAAGGAATCCCAAGGTCTTATGAGACCATTAAGAGTTGTCATCATGAGTTCATATTCATCTAAGTTGTCTCCAATTTCTTCTAATTGTTCCTTGAATTAAGAAACCCTAGAGAAATAGTCTTGAATTGTTTCTCCTTTTTGCATCTTTGTATTCTTGAGTTGGGTTCTCAAGTTCATCTTCTAATTGATGTTCTTTCCTTCATACATTATGTTTAGGGCATCAAACATATCTTTTGGAGTACTCTCAGAAGACTCTTGAGGAATCAAGTGGTCTTTAATGGAATCTGTAATTATTCTTTTATCCCTAATCATATCCTTCTTGTACTTCTCTTTGGCTTCATATTCTTCAGGTTCCGGTACATTTTATTTTATGAATTTTGTAAGGTCATTCTCTTCAAGAATGAGTCCAATTTTGTACTTATAGGCACGGAAATTTTCCACACCTTCTAACTTGTCAACAATCTTGGTGCTTGCAGACATCTTGACCTAGCGCTAGAAAAATGCCTAGAAAATGAAAGTGCTCAGAAAATGAATCTGAACTTACCAGGAGATGCATTGGGCTAAGGCGAGGTTGTTGGAGTTGATTGTTTCAGAAAATTCCATGTTTTACCCCTTGAAACTTGACCTGCACAATTTTGGACTGGTACTTCTTGTATTGGTTCTGGTTTCCTGGTTTTCTAGTTTTCTAGAACCATTAAAAAATAGGTTTTGACTTTTGGAGAATCTGGCCACTGAAAAGGTTCGCTCAAGCTGCCAAAATATGCACTAGGGCAAGGCGCACTTCACAAGATAGTTTTTGTTCAAAAATTCCTCTTCAGTAAAAAGTGCTAATTTCTTGTATGACAACAATGACGCTTTTTAGATATCCAGTGAAAGATGCTCTATTTAGTCAAGCTTTGATACCATGTTCAGATTTTAGTGTTGTTATTAGGTTATTTCCAAATTACATGAGCATTCAATGCATTTCCAAAACAACAACATAAATAGGATCACTTAAAGAAACACAATCACAAGGTACGCAACATTTTATCCTCGGAAACCCTCATGGGGGAGAAACCCTAAAAAAAATCATCAATAATAGATTGCCAATACAATGCCAAGACTAAGACCAAAACAGAAAAGATAAACCAAGACTAAGCATGCACCTCTCTTCTCCTTCCTCCTGCAACAACAACTTCCTTCAAGATATGTGCACTAGATGACTGAGTGTAAGAGTGTTTAAGTGAGACACCATCCTCACATATAAATACTAGTTGAGGAGGCGCAAGGGTTATGTCTCTTCACTTAGTGGGGTTGACTTCTCCTAGAAGTGGTTAAAACCACTTTATAATTACTAGGGGTATTCTTTACAAATACCACTATACAAATGCAGTTTAACCAATCCACAAAAGGGGATTTGATCTTATACAAGACCCGACTTGATAAATCCACAAAAGGGGATTTGATATATTAAATAATAACTCAAATATAATTATAATATTCTTTGAAGTTACAACATTTCAACATGGTTGTGCTCAAGGGAAACAAGCTCCAAACCCAACTCTCTATACCATAACCTCGTTGGGGACATGCACTAAGAATGACAAGGAGTAGACTATTCTGATAAAACTTATCTGAATTATATTGAGAAAGACGTGAAGGAAGAAATATAAGAGATATAACAAGGAAATCCACAAAGATATTACAAGTAACATAGTAATATAATAAAACTTAGATTCTATTAATGACTATCTGAAATACAAAAGATTGTAAAATGTAAAGCACGCAAGCTAGCTAGAATGGTCGTAGCTTATCTCTGAAGAGAGATGTGTCAGCTACGCTCATTTGCAAGAAGTTAATTACAACGAGGCTCCAAAGGCCTTTTTAACATAAAGCATAAATTAGAAAACCATAAACATCCAAAACCATAACCCTAGAAGATGAAATGCCAAAAGGTTTGTGGGTCTCGATGGGGGTAGTTGATATGTCAACTTCCCGAGGGCACAAATTTTGCATACAATCTCTCTTTGGGGCGCTCGGTACCCCGTCATAAAGGTCTAGCCGAGGATAACACATTTTGAATGGCCCAATACATCCCATTAGGGTTCTATTGAGCATTTCCATGTCAAAAAAACATCGTTTAGGGACTCAAAACGACCTTAGAAGTTTGAGACCCGAAAAACTGTAGAAAAAAACTGTCGAGATGGAAATTGTAATTTAAACCAGTGGGAAGCCACCAATGTCCACCTAGATCATTCCTCCCCCCTTTGGAATAAATGTTCTCCATTGCATCAAGTTCCTCCATCAGATGGGGAAACTTCTATTAAATCTTACTCCTGGTGAGCCACTTGCCATGATGAAGAAATTGCCCTACTTTGACGACTCGATAAAGTTGGATGTTTTGCTAGTGGGTTCCCTTCTTCTTGGTTTCCATGATCTAATCAATTGACCCATGTTTAATGTGGTTAGGATTGAGTTATTTCGAGGCCAAGTGCCCGATCGTGTCTGAAGTGTCCAGGAGAGGTGGAAAATATGGTCGAAGTAGTTCCACATTAAATACCAGGTGCAAGCCAAGGAAAGGAGGAATACTTAATTTGAAATCATTCTCACCCAAAACCTTGGTGATGGTGTAAGGCTCGTATCTAAGTGGGCGTAGCTTCTGATGGGGTCATGTGAGGCTCTATTTCTACAAACTGCAACTATACCTTATCTCCCACCTAAAACTTGTGTGGTACGAAATGTTGATTGTGACATGCTTGTGCTTAGCATTGGCTTTTTGTAAAATATCACGAACTTGTTGTTGGATGTGCTAGATTTTCTCAACAAATTTGGATACTTGATCAACCTCGGTCTGATCATGGGAGGAATCTTCCTATGCAACTGCAATGGTAAAAGTTACGTCAATGGGGGCCAATGGTTGGAACCCCAAGAAAACCTGAAAAAGGTTGTGGCCAATAGAGTTGTGCAGGCATCTCTTGTAGCTATGTTGAACATAAGGAAGGCTTTCATCCCATGTGTGTGGATGTTTGGAATTATACATCCTCGGGATACGGAAAATCATCCCATTGACTACCTATGTTTTTCCATCAGTCTATGGGTGAAAGGCAATCGATTTGGTTAGCTTGGTGTCCATCATCGACCATAGGTTAGACTAAAAATCATCGAGGCACTTAATTTCATGATCTGAGATAATAATTGGTGAGAGCCAAAAATGAATCCAAACATGTTCAAAGAAAAGGTTGGTGATGGCATCGGCTGCGATGCTCTTCTTGTAGGGTGCAAAAACTACTATCTTAGAGAACCGATCAACAACCACGAAGACATAGGCGTTCCCATCCTTGGTTGAAGGCGGACCAAACATGTAATCCATGGAGATGGACTCCCAAAACCTATATAGAGTAGGCATAGGGGTGTATAGCCCTTGTTTCTTGATGCTGGGCTTGGTAATGGCATAGGCAGTGCATGATCTGGTGTACTTGCAGACATCTTGTCGAAGCTTCGGCCAATAAAAATGTTTTTTCAATAATTCCATTGTTTTATCTACACTAAAATGTCTTGTTTCTTGGTTGTATTGAGATTCCCAGATCATCTTTGCACGCTCGCTTGAAGGAACACAGAGATGGATTAGATGGCATAGTAATCTATCCTGGAGCTGAAAGTCTGGAATTATTTTTTGTGTTCTCAATGTCTGATGGGCAACAACAAATTCAGATTCATTGTTGTATTATTATGGCCACTCGAACATAACATGCCCACAAGAGTTAAGAACAATGCTTAGTGCAACAACTAGGGGTCGACTGAGGAAATATGCAACATGGTTGGTGCTTCCCTTCTTGTACTTAATGTTCAAGAGGAATTGTTGCAGGTACGTGGACCACTTCTGATGGTGATCATTATGTAACTTTCCTTATGTTTGCATCAATTGCATAGGCATGTGATCAGTGTGGATAATTGTTTCCTTCCTCATCATGTAATGGTGTCTACATGCCTATACAATGGAGTACATCTATTTGTTGTAGGTAGGGTATTTGCGAACAACATCAGATAGTGTTTCACTGTGATAGGCTACCAGATTCCCATGTTGAGTGAGGACTACATTGATAGCTTAATCTAAAGCATTTTTCTACATCTCAAATGGTTGTTACAGGTCTAGTAGAATAAGGGTTGTTCCTAAGAAAAGGTGGAATTTCAAATCCTTGAATGCTTTGTGTTGGAATGCATCCCACACAAACTTGGCCTTCCCTCCACCTTTGGTCACCTAGCTTAGGGCCCAAGCTACATGAGAGAACCTTAACAAAAACCTGTGGTAGAAGTTGGTGAGGCCCAAGAAGCAACAAAGCTTGGTCATTGTCTTTGAGGACGACCAATCACGGATGAGTTGGATCTTGGTTGGATCCACATGCACACCCTTCTCATCCATGATGTACCCAAAATATTGGAGTCTATGCATGTCCAAGGAACACTTCTCCAAATTGGCATATAACTTTTGTTGTCACAGGGTTCCTAAGACTTGTTGAATATGCTTCAAATGTTCCTCCCAAGTTTTGTTGAAGATGAGGATGTCATCCAAATATATGACCACAAAGGAGTTTTTGAATGGGCGCAATATGTCATCCATCATCCACATGAATGTGGTTGGGGAATTAGTCAATCCGAAAGACATGACCAGATACTCAAAGAGTCCTTCTTTAGACTTTAAGGTTGTCTTCCATACATTATTTTACTCAATCGGCACTTGGTGGTAGCCTAAGTTTAGATCAATCTTACTGAAAAGCTTGCATCCATTGAGTCGATTAAGAAGATCATCAATCCAGGGAATTGGGTATCAATTCTTGATTGCGATCTTCTTCAGGGCTTTGTAATCAATATAAATTCACCATGTCGTACCCTTCTTCTATACCATAACAATTGGGCTCTCACAAGGTGAGGATATTGGTCTAATGTGGCCCTTCAAAATTAGCTCTTGGATCTAGAATTTGATTTCTTCATTCTCCATAACATAATGCTTATACAAAGGTTCATTAGGCAGAGGAGCATCGGGTGTCAAATAAATTGAGTGCTTTACCTGAAAATACACAAGCACGCCAGTAGGCGAGGTAAATATGTCTTTTTTCTCTTCTACTATCTTGTCCACCTGTTTTTTTTGTGTAGAGAGACCCTATCTAGAGGTTTTGGCGGTTGCAGTGACCTTCCGTTCACCTTCTAACTGAACCATAAAGAGGACAAATATTTTTTTCTAAGAGACCACCTTTATGCATTGCTTTGCGGAGATCCAAGAGACCGCAGTAGTTGGGACTGCCTCTGGTACCCTATAGAGTTGATTTCCCAAAGTAATAATGGAACTATGAGGCCTAGATTCATAAACAACATGATACTTCTTCATATACAGTTTTCCTAACAAAACAACACAAACTTCAAGAGGGGAAACATCACACAATACCGCGTCTTTGAAGGGTTTGATGTCATATAGAAAGCGACATTGCAAGTTGACATGAATGTCTCATCCCTAGTTGAGTCAACTGATGGTGTATGGTTGAGGATGAAACTTTTTTGTCTGGTTCAACCCCTTGACGACCTTTGTTGAGATTAGATTCTTCTGGCTAACAGTGTCAACAACGAAATGGAGTAGTGTCCCCTTCACCCACATCTGTGAGTGGAAATCGCACTCCCCTTCTTCAATATCATTTGGTTCCTCTGGATGGACTTTTGTGGTAGTGATGGTGACACTGGGTTCTACATCAATGACCCATTTTCCCTTTTTCATTTTTGATTCCAAGTCCGAGTCAACATCTGACCGAGAGGATTTTGTCTCAACCAATAATGATTTTTTGGAGAGACATTCATCAGTATTGTGCCAAGGGATTTTGTGGAAGTCATACCACTTCCCAGTGTCCTTCTTCAACTTCCCATTACCCTTCTTTGTTGGTGTCTTGGACCGGTTGTCCTCGGATTGGCCATCCTTTCTCTTTCCTTTGCCTTGGGAGTTAGGGCCACCCTTACCGGGTTTCTACTACGATGGGTTTGTAGAACTGAAATCTCGCTTATTCTTTTGCTTGAACTTTTGCTCAATCTTGACAGCATATTGGAAAGTGGCTACTAGTGAGGAGATGTCCAGGAACTCCATATTTGTTCGGATGTACCTATGTAGGCCACTGTGGTACTTTAAAACTAGGTGCCACTTAGAGTCTTTAATACCAAGATTTGTGCACAAGGTATGGAAGATGTTGGTGTACTCTGACACCATATGATCTCTCTCCTGACGCGGAGTTTTCCATCTCATGTATTGGTCATCATAGTTTCTGACAAGGTAGTATTTCTCCTTGAGACCATCAACAAAATCCACCCACGTGGGTCCTTGCTATGGGGAAAATCCCCTTATACTGGGTCTAATGTAAAGGCAGAGCAATAACTCCCTTAAAAGATTGTTCTACCCTTAAGCTACCCCAAAACCAATTAAACTAAGTGATGAGAAAGAAAGGAAAGAGGGTTAATGGGTGCACCTTTAGTCATTGTGGTTGGTGTTGACCTCTTTCGCTTATTGTCGCCTCCTAGATTACGGGTCTCCTCCCAAATCTGACCTGCAAAAGGTTAGGAATACAATGCAACAACACATGCAATCTATATTGATCACTTTAAAAGTTTAGACATAGATATAAATGCACAAATTAATAAAAGCATGTAAACATAGGGTTTTGGGACAAGAATGAACTCTTTTATTCAATTTCAAGACAAAAAGGATTACAACCTTTGTCGGAAACCGCTCTACGAACCAAGTATGGGCTCCTCTGTCATGGCTCCAAGTGCATCAATCCCACAGTAGCTTCTCACAACCAACATATCACCAAGGGAAGGAGGAAGGGTTGCATAAGGAGAAAGGCTGGAGAGGAAGGTTAAGGCTAAAACTCAGAATAGGATGCAAATCTTTGGCTAAGAAGGGGAAGGGATTTTGGCAGAGTTTTATTATTCTCTTGCTTGTTTTCATAATTGACTCCCCATGACCTCTTTTTATATGAGAAAAATATGGTTATCTGGTTTGGGGACGGACTAGAAGGGGTAAAATGGTTAGGAAACCATCTATAGCCCGTAAACTCCATCGAAGATGTATGCTTCCTAACCAGGATGTATGTTCATTGGTGGGAAAGGGAACATGAAGAGTTAGATGTCTTGGTAGAGGAGGATCCAAGGGTCTTTTCCATGCTTAAGTAGTGTGGTATGTGGATATTTTTTCAATGTCCATTCATGAGGGCACAATCCAGATTACTAAACCACTTGATAGAGTACTGGCATCCAGATGCAGAGGCCTTCATGCTAGAGGGTCAATCATTGACTCCGACGACGGAGGACATTTACTTTCTGACTGGTCTCTATAGGAGGGGGGAACTGGTCAACTTGAGGACCTTTCCTCCAGGAACATACAACATACAGGACTACATTGGGATGTATTGCAAGGTTGGCACTGAAAAAGTAGGATCTCAGGTGCCAATACATAAGATCACAAGCCTCAATCTTCAAATAGTACTCTTCATGATTGGGTGGATCACGGGATCTATAGCACTCCATCAGGATTCATGTGCACAGATGCATTGTGCAGTTTAGTTTCTATACGCCACTAATTTTGACTGGAGCACTACAATGCTCACATGCATGAAAAAACAACTAATTGACTATTGAAGAAGAACGAACAAGAACTTCGAGTTTGGGACCGTGCTATGTGCTTTCTTTTTCAAGAGAGTGACAAGCCTTAGCCTAAGGGAGACAGTACGAGGCCATATTGCCTCCTTTCCGGCATTGTACAGGTGGGCAACTTTGTTACCTTGACAGGGTGCAGGGAGAGTACAAGAGGCCTTTGATGACAATTTTTTTTACTAGTGGGCCCGTCAGATTCCTGTGATCGAGGACTATCCTTATGCAGGGATAAATTTTCTAAGAGATCCTAATATGCCCATGCCCCTAGGCGAGGAGCGTGGAGAGATAGGTAAACACACTTTGAAGTTATTTAATTTTTTCAATTTGTAAATAATATCCTTTTTATGGTAATGTCAAAGTACTAACTCAATGATCTGTTATATACAGATGTGGGACCAGTGCGACCAACTAACTTCATCAGGACCAGGCGACGTCCTCGAATAAATGTCAGACCAGCAGGAGAAGGAGGACCAGTAGCTGCAAGAGGACCCCTGACCGGAGAGGCTGAGAGAGTACTGCGATGAGTAGAGAGGAACCTGACAGCTCTCACTTGTGCATTGTCGATGGAAGAGATAGAGGATCTTCCCCCACCTATGCAGCCACATGTTGTAGGGGTGCAAACGTCATAGTTCATTATACTAGGGCCAACATGCCTAGACCATAGTTAGTATTGGACCACATATGTGCCGAGGGAACTTTTTGTACTCTATTATGTAGTGAGGGCTTGAGCCCAGCGATGTATATCGACTCTATTTGAGGCTTTATGGACCACTTTGTACTTATGACATTATTTTTGGCACACATTATTATATATATACATCTTTTTGCCTTATGGATAAAAATTTTATACAAATGTATTTACATGTGTGTTTATGTGTCTTTTTTTACTTTTCTGTGTGAGCAATATGCCAATCTAATACTTGATTAGTTAATGTATCAGTTAGTTGATTAGATCTCCTAGGAACATGAATATAAGTAATATAATCAAAATAGTGTTCTAAGAGACGTACCCTAAGGAATCGTCAGTGAAGGGTGGGATTGTAGACACGGTATACTCCATTTAACTGAGACATGACCAGTTGAGCATCTAGATAAACCCGGAGGTGAGAAATACCATGTGACAAGGTATCACGTAGTAATTCTATTACGACATTGTACTTGGAAACATTATTGGTTGCTTCGCCTAGACAAATACCTCCAGAAGAAATCAACTGACCAAAAGGTGTAAAGATCACCCAAGTTGTGAAAGTAAGCATTCGTGTGTGTTGTCTAGCACCATCTGTGAACCCAACATAGACCTGAGATTCACTTGACATCTGCCATAGTGACAAGAAACACAATAAACTACACATCCATAAAACAAAAATATAAGACTGTATAAATAAAGCTATACATATATACAAGAAGTCATGCTCAAGTGACCAACCTAAGCGTAATAATTCTTAAGGAAGAGCCCATTTCTAGGCTCCAATAAAGCTTTACCCTTGAAATCAACCAGTTGATAGACACCCTTTTCTAAAACTTTCTTAACAATAAATGGTCTGAACCACATGGGTTTGAATTTGCCTGCCCCCAAGGGATCTTTATCTTGGTCATAGACCAGGACAAGATCGCATTTAGAGAAAATATAAGGGAAGATGGACCGATCATACTGACACTTGACACATTGTTTGTGAGCCTTGTTATCCAAGGCTTCATCTCGACAGTGCTCATCGAGCTACTCGAGATATAAAATACTCTCTTCAAGTGGTGTAGTGTCATGTATGTTGATTTTTCTATAAGAGATTATATTGTATATTTTAAATGATTGTATTACAATGATGATTTTTTTCATATATATAGAACATATGGTGACCATCCATGAAAGGATGTGTCCCTTGGATAATAAATAACTACTTATTTATTATATATATTTATACTAAACTACTTTTCACTTTTTACTTTTCACATTATGAATATCGACCGTAGTTACAATTTCAACACTCCCTCTTAACTAGGTAGGTATTCATAACATCTGCAAAATCATGAGCAACCTTCCATATGATCTGGGAGAATGTATTGTCGATGTTTTCCAAACATCAAATTTTTTTCTCAATGAGACATTCTTCATCATGCTAAAGCTTGTCTCTGAAGTATACAAACTTCACTCTAGACTCATGACACTTGTCTGTCAGTCTTGGGAGATGTCTCTCTCCCATCTGAACCGAGAGGAAACTCCCTTTGTGGCTCACCCTTTGAGCCAATTGACCCACTATGGGTCTGCATCTTCGAGCACTTCGAGTCCATATTATTCCTTTTCATGATCAAGGAAGGACTACGCCTGGGCCCATTTATCACAGGTAAACCCTTTTGATAAATGTATCCTATCTCCATTGATCTGCAGCCCAATCTAGGAGAAGGTCTGCCCAATGCTTACTGGGGTCATTCACATGTGTTTATACACATCATGTAGTCGGTATCCACAAGACTTGAGCTAGCTCATCCTACAAGGGGTGGTCAGTCCTTTAGTGTTGATCAAGATAAGTCATCTTGAACCATATTTTACATATAGAGAATTATTCGTGAAACCAATGTCTTGGTTCCTTCGTCTGACCATATAAGGCATGTTAGGATGAAGTCCACATTCCCTCCTACTAGTCCATATAGGACCCTCTGAGGAGAATGTCTCATGATGCTACCTCAAACATCAACACTCCCTCTTAGCTAGGGAGGTATATTTTCATGATGTCTTCATCTAGTAGTCCATTGATTGCTTTGCAATCAACTAGTAGCACACAACTACTAACATGTCATCAGTAGCTTGAACCATCTGTCATAGTCTCTACGATCGAGCAGCACACAACTGCTTTAAGTGATCTAGTAATCTGCATGACAATCATCTAGTAGCTCACCGCTACTACAAGTCCATCCAATAGAACACGATTATGTTGATCCATAGTAGTACAAAAATACTATCCAGTGGTACAAAACTACTGCTAGTAGCACATAGTTACTTTCCAGTGACACACAGTCACTGCCAGTGGTACACAACCATTGTAGCATACAACTATTGTCCAGAGACACACAGTCTCCTCCATCGTCTCATGACTACACACGTGTCTCATAGTTGTCACACACTCAATGAAGTGTCACGTGACTATTTGAGACACACTCTATCTGAGTAATCTAGGCTTGATGCGAGTCATTTGCATCATCTCTAAGTTGTACTAGCATGATGCTACTGCATCATATCTAAGTTGTGCTAGCATGATGTGGAGTATCATCTACATCATCTCTAACTCGTACAAGCATGATGTGAATGGATAATATCTAAGTTGTGTTGGCATGATATAGATCAATGCCTTTGCATCATCTCTAAGCCATACTAGCATGGTGTCAATGCACCATCTCTAAGTAGTACCGGCATGATGTGAGTCATCTGCATCATCTACAAGTTGTACTAGCATGATGCTACTGCATCATATCTAAGATGTACTATCATGATGTGACTCAAGCATATGCATCATCTCTAAGATGTACTAGCATGATGCTAATGCATCATATCTAATATATACTAGCATGATGTGTCTCAATACATATGTATCATATCTAAATTGTACTAGCATGATGTTGAAGCATCATATCTAAGTTGTACTAGCATGATGTGGAGTATCATCTACATCATCTCTAAGTCGTACTAGCATGATGTGAATGCATCATATCTAAGTTGTACTAGCATGATGTAGATCAATGCATCTGCATCATCTCTAAGCCGTACTAGCATGGTGTCAATGCACCATCTCTAAGTTATATTGGCATGATGTGAGTCATGTGCATCATTTCTAAGTTGTACTAGCATGATGTTACTACGTCATATCTAAGATGTACTAGCATGATGCAACTCAAGACATCTATATCGTATCTAAATTGTACTAGCATGATGCTAAAGCATTATATCTAAGTTGCTCTAGCATGATACAGATCAACACTCCCTCTCAACCAAGGGAGCAATCTCCACAAGTCCCAATTTGTCCTTGAAGTACACAAACTTACCTTTGGACAAGTGCTTCATCAGAATATCTACTATCTGCCCATTAGTGGAGATATACTGGAGTTTTACTTCTCCCTTCTAGACTCGATCACAAATGTAATAATACTTGATTTCAATGTGCTTAGACCTGTCATGGAACATTGAGTTCTCTGAAAGCTTCACACAACTTTGATTGTCGCAAAATATCACGGTCGAATATGACACCTGATCAAATAGTCCAAAAATCAACTTACTGAGTCATATTGCTTTCGTACAAGCATCACATGTTGCAATGTACTATGCCTCTACAGTGTTGAGTGCCACATGTTTTTGTTTCCTGCTAATCCAAGATATCATGAAGGAGCCCAAACTAAAATAGGTACCAAAGGTACTCTTTCTGTCATCCACACTCCCTGCCCAATCAGAGTTTGTATATCCCTGCAACATTACTTCTCCATTATTCCATATCTCTACAAGATCACAACCATGTTCTTCCTCTGTTAGAGGAATTTATTGTTTGGCCTCTGCCACACCTCCAATCCCTTGGAGAATACTCAATATCCTGACAAGAACAATGGATCATCCCAAGAATAACCAATCTGGGACTAGCTCCTCTAGAAGTGGATCTGCATGTACTGAGAGTAGCTCCTCCACTCTCTCTGCAATTGATCCCTCTGGAGCTCTGCAAATGCTCCTTTTGGGCTCCTGCAACTTATCCCTCTGGGACTCATACTGTGTCTTCCACCTCCATTGGATCTATCACCATATATGTGCTATAGTGGGTCTGACTGTCTGTATCCATGATCACTGGAACTATTTCTGCTATCTGGTATGATCTTGTCCTGGAGGAAAACTGTTCTTAGATACTTTTTGTCTCTGAGCATCATGTCTAGCAATGTCTCTCCTTGACATCATGTTGGAAGGTATTTCCCTCCATGTCTTCCTTTTTTTTGCATGAGCCAACTGACTCCCTCTTACACTGAAGCAAACCCTGCTTGTCCAATTTGCTTCATTGGTTGCTCCCTCTTTTTGGGAGAACCCTCTTGCCACAAGCCTTCTTTTCACGAATTTATTTTTCGAATATATACATTATGAAGACCAACCACAGTTAAAAAAAAATCAACACTCCCTCTTAACTAGGTAGGTATTCATAATGGTCAATTTTACTTGTCTTCTTGGCATTTATTATGTCATAGATATGGGAAAGGGGAAAGACCTTCAATGCCCTTTGGTACATGTACCCTTCCATCACCTTAAGGCCTACACTTATGACAAGAATTCTCGGCATGCTTTGATCATGGGTCTAAAACAAAGAATCCATATAACTAATGTTGCTATTAGACCCAAAATCCCAGACAAGAGCGCAGAGCAAAAAGGGCATCCAGGAGACCCAGAGGGAAATCAACTCTACAGGGATGAAACGTTGGGTTGTCATCTTCTTGCTCACATCAATGCAACTGTGATCAACAAATGCTCCCGCTGCATATGCAAATCCCTCCCACTTCATTTCTACACAAAACAACACATAGCCAATTGGGATACTTTATTTTCCCTTAATTCCAAGTCAATCCTGGATCCTCACAATTGCATCCCCAATTGGTAGTTTTTCTTTCCAATTCTAGCCAATTTTGGATCGCCGTGATTACTACCAATTTTGAGTGATATGCATCTGACTATCAACTATTAATTTCATCATTGTTTACTAGAGTTCGATTCAAGAAAACTAAGAATTATAATGACAAAAAGTGAGAATTCTTATGACAACAGTGATAGAACATTTTAGTCGTTTTGGAGCCACGTTGACTGAATCTCATAGCCCAGAAATCACAATGGACCCCTCCACAACTTGGAGCGATCTCAACGGAAATTTTCTACTCGATTCAAAAGATGGGTGCCACAACGCCATTGAACTACCTGATTATCATCCTATTGCTCCATCATAAATGTGATGCATGCAGATTGCAATGCAAGCCAAATCGAATATTACTTTTATTGCGGATTTGAATGCAGTCTGCAGTGTATGCAAAATCCAACTTATGACTCAAAATGCATGTTTTTGTCGTTGTGCTTGACTGCACTAAATATGCAAGATGCAACATCAACTATCGTTATTCATATGAGAAAGGAGAATATGAGATAACATATTTACTGCATGTATGAGTGAAAGTAAGTGTGGGGATAAAATATATTAATCTCTTCTGCATGTAGCCGCCACCTTTCATTGCAGAGCGTCCATCCATCCATCCATCCATCCATCCACAGAACGGGAGGGAGATGATTTTATAAATGGAACTCGCGTTCTATTCTCATCAAACGTTCGATATTTCATTTTAGTGATCTACAAACATAATTTGTTTTTCATTTAACGTCGATCGTTCTTATGTCCGCAATAGCTAGTTCTATTCCGATGATTATTACAGTGAAGAGTTTGGAAACGGTGTAGCCCATGTCTCTGTGGATTATCTCCTTGTCCGTCCTCTCACAATATCGAACTTGGAGTTTGCAACCTCCACAACCATTCTGAATATCTGTTGAAGGGCTATGCTCGCAAATGGATAGGGTGTTATCTCACCATCAGAACGTTGCCCACCATGGAATGGGATTTGCCGCTCACCATCAGAACGTCGCCCACCATGACGGACCTTGGTGCAACTAGTCACGTGATATCTCTCTGCTGCAATCAGACGGACCTTCATGGTCACTGAAATTACCATTAATAAGTGACTCTCTCATCGTGTAAACCCACCCTCCAATATGCATATCCAAATAAATCGCTATATACCTAGCAAAGCACAACGAGAACGGGCACTACGCTTTGATTTGCCTCCTTCAAGTGGTAGATATGGGAACAAGTGAGAACAGGCACCAACACACTTATACTCAAGTGGTAGATAACAGGCAGTACACATGAGAATATGCACCAACACACTTATACTCTAGACATTGTGTAAACTTTCGAAGCATTGGATATGTGCTTCCTTGCAGCATATCCGAACGGTCACAAAATATTTACTTGATCTGAATAGAATTTATGTGAGGAATACAGTTAGATCTATTGATTTTTCTATGAGATAGAAATCTTCACACAAGACTCAAACTATCTCTCTTATTTTCTTGGGCCCTTCCATGAGGGATTCAAGCCCAAATACCATGTTGATTTTTTTAATAAGAGATGATATTGTATATTTTAAATGATTGTATAACAATGATGAGTTGTTTCATATATATAGAACATATGGTGACCATTTATGAAAGGATGTGTCCCTTTGATAATAAATAACTACTTATTTATTATATATATTTATACTAAACTACTTTTCACTTTTTACTTTTCACATTATGAATATCGACCGTAGTTACAATGTCAACGGAGAGTAGCTCCACTGCCAACTTAAGAGAAGGGATTTGGCATTCTATGGGAAAGACCTGTTAGAATATAAAAGATTGTGCTTGTTTTACCATTGACAATACCCTTGTCACCCAACCATAGGTCGAAGCCACCCTCCGAGCACCTTGACCTTGACAGAGAAAAGAATCCTAGTAGCAATCCAATAGCCAAGAGAGGCTAATGCACCAAGCAAGAAGTAACCAAGTTGATCAGATAGTCCCACCCAAGAACTGGCGCAGCACCTTCCCCGGGACTTGCGCACAAAACTGGTGGACTGCAGTGCGCAGAAACTGCTCTCTGCAATTCTGAGAAGTGTGAATAATGAGAGACTGGTGCCTGTATTTATAGTAATTCTGGCAGGCTTGCCTGGGCCGACTTCTCCTTTTGGGTACTAATTAATTCATATTAATTATATTTCTGCAGCCGACATCTTGTCTAGGGTTTCCTTCATTTTTTTGCTTCCTTTCGGAACATTCTAATCTTGTCAAAGGTCATAATAGAGGTTCATACCTCCTAAAGCTACCATAATATCAACACTCCCTCCTAGCTAGGGAAGTATGGTCTTGAGCACAAACAGACCATTCAACTGGTAGTGTCACGAGCACCATCATTATTATCCAACTGGATAATCTCTTATGACAACTGGTACAATATCATTTGATAGAACACAATTTTGTTTATCCATGGTAGTACATAACTACACTCCAGTGGTTTACTACCACACCAAGTAGCATACAAGTACTTGATCAGTGGCGTATAGTCACAAACAGTGGAACATATCCACCACAGTAGCATAATTCTACTGTCTGGAGACAGGTAGTCTCCATAACAATCATCTGATATCAACCTGCATAGAAAATATTGTTAAAAATAAACTGAATCATCCGGGCCAATATTTCACTCACGTGTGTGAGATATGAAAGAATATCTTCCCTCAGAGTAGAACAATGAGATATCTGGACTATTCTTCTCAAGCAAGGAAGAATAATTGTCCTGTCTTCTTAACCTGGGCCATTCCTCCTACACTAATCAAAGTGCACCCTTGAGAGAATGTATAAACCCTAAGGAATGACTGCCCGGACCATATCCTTTGTTAACCACAAGAGGAAAAGAATGTCATGTATCAACCTCCAAAACGGACCATTCCTCATGTTAACCACAATGAGAAATCGTTGTCTAGGGAGGCGGGCTAGTCTTCTTGAGTAACCCTCAAGAAGAGAGACTGCCCTAGACCACTCCCCATGTTAACCACAATGGAAAGTCGTTGTCTATGATACATCAGCAATTTGGACCATTTTCCATGTTAACCACAATGGAAAATCATTGTTTGTCAGAAATCTCAATCCACTTTTCGAACAGGAAAGAATTTGTCCGAGCTGGACTATTTTTCAATCACAAAAATAAATGTCTTCAACAATATTTTTAGTGCTCCCTCCCAACTAGGAGAGTCATTTCTTCCCTTTCAACTAAGGGAGTTATTTCCATGATCCCCATCTTCTCTCGGAAATATGCAAACTTTATTCTGGATAGAGGTTTTTTCAGGATATCCGTTGTCTGCTCATCAATGGGGATATACTCGAGCTTTACCTCTCCTTCCTGGACTTTATCTCGAATAAAGTAGTATTTGATCTCAATGTGTTTCGACCTTTCATAAAACATGGGATGTTCTGATAATCTTATACAACTCTGATTATCACAATATATTATGGTCGATTCTGGAATCTGATCAAATAAATCAGAGATTAACTTCCTTAACCATATTGCTTTTGTGCATGCTTCACATGTTGCCATATATTTTGCGTCTGTTGTACTGAGTGTGACAGACTTATGTTTCCTGCTACCCCAAGATATCATAGCGGAGCCCAAGCTGAAACACATGCCTGAAGTGCTCTTTCTGTCTTCTGCACTTCCTGCCCAATCTGAGTCTATGAATCCATGAAGTTGTATATTGTTAGATGCGGTATATCTCAAACCATAGTTCATTGTTCCACGAATATATCTTAATACATGCTTTGCAGCTATCCAATGCTCATGTCTCGGTTCCACCTGGAACTGGCTTAGTGTATTCACGGCAAAGAAAATGTTTGGTTGAGTATTTACTAAATACATCAATGACCCAATTAGTTGTCGATATAGAGATGGATCTACTGGATCAGAATCTGGATCCTTTACTTTTCTTATATCCGCATTCATAGGAGTGTCTGTGGACTTACAATCCATCATTCTGAATTTCTGAAGGATCTTTATTGCATACTTTCCTTGTCCAAGGAATACTTCACCATGCTTCTACCATACTTCTAGTCCCAAGTAATAATGCATGAGACCTAGATCTTTCATATCAAATTCAGAAGCTAATTCCTTCTTGCATTGGATGATGAGAGACTCTTCATCTGTTATGAATAGATCGTCAGCATATAGTAGTAGGATTACAGGTGCATTGTCCACGACTTTATAGTAAAGGTTTGGATCTGCATGACTCTTGGAGAAAGCAAGTCTTGTTAGATAGTTGTCCATTCTAGCATACCAAGCCCTTGGAGCTTGCTTGAGTCCATATAGAGCTTTCTTTAATCTGCAAATGTGAGAGTCTCTAGAATGTACCTCAAACCCTTGAGGTTGATCAATATGTACTTCTTCTTCAATAGCCCCATTGAGGAAAGTTGTCTTTACATCCATCTGATGTAAGTCCCATCCCATGGAAGTGGCAAGAGATATGATAGCTCTTATGGAAGTATATCTAGCCACCGGAGCAAATGTTTCGTCATAATATTCTCCCTCCTTTTGGGGGAACCATCTAGCTACGAATCTTGCCTTGTATTTATCCACGCTTCCGTCTAATGCATGTTTGATATTGTACACCCATTTTGAAGTTACCACCAATTTTTCTTTAGGTCTTGGTATGATTTCCCATACCTCATTTTTCACAATGGATTGATGCTCTTCCATCATAGCTTCTTTCCATTGTCCCTTTTGAACTGCTTCTTCAAATGCGGTAGGTTCTTCATCTAGAAGCTTCGTCATGTATGTTGCATAACTTGAGAATATTTTAGGCTTTAACTCTTTCTGAATGTTCCTTCTGGAACCTTGAGTGTTTTTGCGTCTTGTAAGGTAGCTTCAAGCCAACCTGGTCTTTTCTTGGTCTTAGGTACGATAACTGAATCAATTTTTTCACATGGCTCCATAGGATGATCATGTAGTTCCTTTTCGTCATTTTCATTTTCTGTGCTTTCTTCCTTAAGTTCTTCAATCTCTTCTTCTTCTATAGTTTCTTCTACGGATTTCTTGAAGGCCATCTTCTCATTGAATGTTACGTCTTTGTTGACTTCGATCTTGTGTTGTTCTGGAATATATATTCTATAAGCTTTGGATGAATCATTTTATCCCACGAATATCCCTTTCTTTCCTGAAGGTTCTAGTTTATTCCTCTTGTCGTTGGGAATGTGAGAGTAAACAGGACATCCAAATATTCTTAGATTTTCCACATTAGGTTTCTTACCCGAGAAAGCTTCTTCTTGTGTCATGTCCTTCAATATACGATGAGGACTTATGTTCTGCACATATATTGTTGTCATTGTTGCTTCTCCCCATAAGAACATGGATAGACCTTGATCATTTAGTAAGGCTTTTACAGTTTCTTCAATGGATCTATTTTTTCTTTCTGCTACACCATTTTGTTGAGGATTATGAGGAACAGTCAGCTCCCTCCTAATCCCTGTCGATTTGCATAATGCAATGAATTCCTTTGATGTGTATTCTCCACCATTATCAATTCTTAGCGTCTTGATCTTCTTACTAGTGAGGTTTTCTATTTATGCTTTGAACTCTTGAAACTTGTTGAATACTTCGTCTTTTGTCTTTAGTAGATATAGCCAACTCTTTCTTGAATAGTCATCTATAAATATTACGCAGTAGGAAGATCCTCCTAGAGATTTTACTGGCATCGGATCGCAAACATCTGAGTGTATCAAATCTAGAATCTCCTTAGATCTATTGTTGTTGCTTGGGAATGGTTTCTTGATATTCTTCCCAAGAGCACATCCTTTGCAAATTCCTTCATGTGTAGACTGCAACTCTCGTATTCCTTCAACCATTCTTTTGAGAAAGGGTAATGCCTGATAGTTAATGTGAGCGTACCTTCTGTGCCAAAGCTCATTGGGGTTGAATTTGTTGTGTACAAGAGCTTCTTCATTTTGTTCTAGTAGTCTATACAAATTTCCTTCACGACTTCCAATAACCCTAGCATTCTCTATGCTGGAGTCTTTATGCCATGATAACACCTTTCCATCCATGAAAGCTAATATGTTTCCCTTGTCTTCTAGGCAAGATATCGATACAAGATTATTTTCTAAACTAGGTACATATAAAACATTGCTTAAGTGAACATAGTTACATGTTTTCATTTTGATGGAGGCTTGTCCAAATCCTTCTACGGGGTAAGTGGTTTTGTCTCCAAGCTCTACCTTGTACAAGGTCTTCTTCTCATTTAGATTTGAGACTTTGGCTTGATCTCCCGTCATGTGCCTAGAAGCTCCGCTATCGATTATCCACATGTCATCTTCAATCATTCTAGTGAGTGTTGAGTAGTGTAGAAGACTGATTGTTTCACTCATGTCTTTGGTTGACTGGTAACTAGTCATGCCTTGATCCAAAACTTCAACTTCGTTGTTTCTGTCTTCTGAGAGAGCCAAAAGGTGCATTGAGTTAGGGCACATATGAATATCTTCTTTTTGAGTGAGATGCTCCATCACAAGGTGTCGGATCTGAGATTAGGGTTTCTGTAATTGCTTCTGCTAGTAACCCTAGCAGTAGTGTCTTTGGAAGCTTCTCCTGCTAGTAACTCTAGCGGCAGTTCCTTAGTGAGCTCAATATCCTAGTGGCTATGCTTCCTTCCAATGTTTAGACTGAATGAAGGAGGTGTGGGCCCATAACCTGTTAGAATATAAAAGAGTGTGCTTGTTTTACCATTGACAATACCCTTGCCACCCAACCATAGGCCAAAGCCACCCTCCGAGCACCTTGACCTTGACAGAGAAAAGAATCCTTGTAGCAATCCAATAGCCAAGAGAGGCTAATGCACCAAGCAAGAAGTAACCAAGCTGATCAGATAGTCCCACCCAAGAACTGGCGCAACACCTTCCCCAGGACTTGCACACAAAACTACTGGATTGCAGTGCACATAAACTGCTCTCTGCAATTCTAAGAAGTGTGAATAATGAGAGATTGGCACCCTGTATTTATAGTAATTCTGACAGGCTTGCCTGGGCCGACTTCTCCTTCTGGGTACTAATTAATTCATATTAATTATATTTCTGCAACTGACATCTTGTCTAGGGTTTCCTTCATTTCTTTTCTTCCTTCCAAAACATTCTAATCTTGTCAAAGGTCACAATAGAGGTCCATACCTCCCGAAGCTACCATAATTTCAACAAGACGCCTCCAGCCCGTAAACAAGATGGAAAGGAGAAAAATCGGTAGCAGTCTTGACTGAGGTTCGATAAGCCCAAAGTGTCGAGTACAACATCAAATGCTAATTTGACTTGGATGAATTGATCGCTCGCTGAAGAATAGTCTTGAGAGACTTATTAACATCCTCGACTTGACCATTCTCTTGTAGGTAGTAAGATGATGAATGTTCCTATTTAAACCCTAGTTTTGATGTTAACTCAGACATCATTTTGTTTGGAAGTGACTACCATGATCTGTGAAAATCTCCTTCGGAATACCAAACCTGGCTACAATCTAGTTAAAAATGAAAAGGGCAATCATTTCCCCATCATTGCAGAATGTCGGCATAGCTTCGACCCACTTAGTAAAGTAGTCTACTGATACGATGATATAGTGATGCCCCCTAGCTGAAACTGGGTGGCATGTAGTGAAATCAATCCCCCACTTGGTGAAGGGACCAACATAAATAACTCAAAACATGGGAGTTGGATGTGCCTGCATATTCTGAGAGAAGATTTGGCATGGGTGACACTCCTTGACCGCCTCTACACAATCTTTGATTAACGAGGGAAAAAAGTATCTAGCGAGAAGAATATTTTGGGTTATTGCCAACCCAAAGAGGTGAGCGCCACATGCTCCTATGTGACAGTCGTTCAAAACAAGTTATGCCTCTTCGTGAGTGAGACATTGACGGAGAATGCAATCCACTCCTCGACGATATAAAGTATTATTGAGGATAAGATAGTTCTACGCTTGATGGTGTAACCATTGATGCTCATCGCAAGAAGAAGAGGATGGGCACTTCAAAGTCTGAAGATACACAAGTATATCTCCATACTAAGGGTCTGAAGATGCAATAAGAAAAAGATCTCCATTGATCGGTGACTCTTCATGAAAATTATTACCACTCTCGATTGGAATTTCTGAGATTAGTTCAGCAAATACCAAGGACTTTTTAGATTTTTCCATAACAAAATCCAAGTCAAATTCTTGTAGGATGACTATCCATTGATTGATTTTCCCACCGATGATATGTCGTGTTAACACATTGAAAAGGGTTCACGATAGCTACGACGGTGGTCTTGCGAAGTAAGATGTAATGACGGAACTATTGGACAGCATGAATAGTTTCCAAAGCAAGTTTCTCAACATGTGTGTAGTTGATTTTCAGTCCTACAAACCCTCAGCTAAGATAGTAGATAACATTCTCTTAGAGCACATAATCCTCTTGGACCAAGACCATGTCGATAGTAGACTTCGCAACGACCAAATACAACAAGAAATCCTTGCCATAATCCGGAGGACTGAGCAAAGGGGTAGATTTCATAGCACGTTTCAACACTTCAAAAAAGTGCTAAGTCGCTTCATCCGAACAGAATGGGACCCCTTTTTTCAAGAGACGCATAAACCCTTTAGTAATCTTGGCATAGTTGGAAACAAAACATCGAAGAAAATTGGCTTTCCCCTGTAGACTTTGAAGCTAGGGGATTGTGCACAGAGGAGGTAATTGAACTATTGCATCAACCTTCATAGGATCAACCATGATCCCTTTAGTTCACACGATAAAACCTAACAAGTGCCCCGATGTCACGTAAAAAATACACTTATCTGTATTCAGGTGAATCCGATAGTAGCGACACCTCTCAAAGATAAGTTGTAAATGGGAGAGATGATCAAATATCTTACGAGAACGTGATGCTAGATCATCAAGATACACCTCAACTATGTGTTTGAGGTCATGGAAGGAAAATGACATGACCCGCTGAAAAGTGGCTCCAGCATTTTTAAGGCCAAAAGGCATTTTTCTGTACGTGAATGTACCCCAAGGAAAAATAAATTTCATTTTATGTTGGTCCTCAAGCTTGATCTGAATCTGATTGTACCCAGAAAAACCATCCATAAAAGAAAATACCTCACATCCCACACATTGATCGACAATCTGGTCAATGAATGGGGTTAGAAAATTATCTTTCGGGCAAGCTTTGTTCAAGTCACAAAATTCCATACATACATGAATCATACCTTTCTTTTTGTTGACAAGAACATGGTTTAACACCCGTTCCATCAATTGCAGAGGATAGATGAAACCAGCCTTGATGAGTTTCTCTACCTCAACCTTGATAGTCACTGCCTTGCGAGGATTGACTGGGTGAAGCTTCTATTGGACATGCTTAACATTGGGGTAAGTTGTGATCTCCTGTTCAACAATATGTGGATCAATGCCTGGGATCTCCTCATAAGACTAGAGAAAGATGTCGTGAAACTCTTTAAATAATTCAGTGTAGATTTTAATCTCTTTGGGAGAATAATCTGCTTCAACAAAGACGTTTTCCACGATGCCAGGGGTTCTAGAGATGTCGATAGGAATTGTTTCAGCTATGTTTACCATGTTTCCCTTGGCATAGATTATGTGTGTGGCCAAAGGGTTAACAAGACAAGTGGCATCTCCATTTACATTCATAATGAACTCTCCTGCCTCTATTCTCTTCACTTCGGGAAAGAAATAAGATATGTGGTGAAGATCTCCCCAAGGTTTGTCTGACCCAGTCATTGCCTGTAAAATCGCCTCGTCCAAGGGAAAGACTAAGTCTAGAGAATCACAAGTGGTGAGAGAGTATTGATCCCAAACATTCTCTAGAATGGGATCTAGATCCTATGGGGGAGCCCGATCAGGGTTGGTCGAGGCTTGTTGGACAATACTGTATGCAACCTCAACAGTGGATAAGGGCATAGCCATTCCAGGGTACCCTTCCCCTTCCATCGAAGCTAATGGGGAAGGTAAACTCCACGGGTCACTAAAGTAACTCATTCTAAAAGATGTGACTTGAAAAATCGCAGCCTTCGGCTGATCGGGGAAAACCGAACTAAAATTGACATCATTGGCAAGGGGCGGATGATAAAAAGTACCCATTAAAGATGGAAACAATCTGGCACCTAAGTTGATAATACTTAGCTGCAGGTTGTCAATCATTGGGACCGTGGATGCCCCCGATGAAGGGTCGGGACAGGGGAAGGATAACTAATCAACGGTTATAATCTGACTTTTGTGAGGAAAACATAAGACCCAAAAAATGGTGGATACAACTGTTTTCATAGCATAGGTCCAACTTCGCCCTAACAAAATATTGTAGTAAAGAGGCGCATCGACTACTTCTACTTCAATGCACACAGTTTTTCCCTCCAACTACACAGAGAAGGAGGGAATTATGTCACGTTGTTTAAAATATCGACCATCAAACGTAGTTAGCAATGTGGGCAACATAGATAACTCAGGTTGGTCGATGGCCTTCCAACATGCCAAAGACATCATGCAAGTCGAGGCACCCTTGTCAACCACCGTACAAAATATGTTCCATGTCAATGATTTCGTGGCATACACCACTACTATCTGAAAAGCGACGTGGTGAGGAAGACAAGGTTTATAATCTGTAGGGTAAAAAACAATCATTCTAGAGTTAGTGGTCTCGGTCGCTCCCAAGGCAGACAACAATTCTTTCCTCTGTGAGGGGAAACTCTGGAGAACTTCTAGAATGGACATTGCATAAGGATTTTGTGTCAGATCCTCCATGACGGAGTAATTATGAGCAACCCTTGCATTCGGGTTGTGAGAAGACTTTTTAAATGCACCTTTACGGATGTGAGTCATATTTTCTCCCACAGTATTCTCAATTTGAAGAGGAGGCAGTGGGTTGGAGGCTTCTTTTCCCTTATCAATAGATTATGAAGTTTCGTAATTATGAGCCCTGGTTTGCACACGAGCTTCGAACTTCATCATATAAATGTTTGTGGCTTCGTTGTTAGTATTAGATGTGGGGGCTCCCTAGTTTCCCCCAAGCGCATTCGTGGATGAGGAAGCTTGAGAAAAAAAATTTCCTTAGGGAAAAGGGTTGGTTAACACGAAAGGTTGTTGTTGTGCTAATAGATTTTGGTATTCCTCAAGCCGAGGGCATTGGTGAATTAAGTTGTTGTCCGTGCAAAGCTTACACGGAAACTTCACCTTCCTCTTTTATTTTTTTCCCTTGCCAGCATTATTTGTAGCCTTCTTATCCCCCTTACCCTTCTTGTTTTCAGATTTCCTCTTTCCTTTGGTTTGTTGGTTACCCTTGGGATTTGTCGATTGCACACTATGTACATTTGATGTTTGGGTTACGAGGGCATCCGAACTAGGAGTTTGGTTGGCCACGGTCTATTGAATCAATAACTGCAATAACTGATTAGTCAATTGATTTGTGGGCATGCTCTCTGATGAGCCTATTATGTCGTCGGAGTGAATCCCAGACTTCTATTTGGTCTTGTCGAATGTCGACTGTGGTGTGTTGGGAAGGATCTCGTATAGCATACCGGATTGAGAGTAAATCAATCCCAGTTTTTGGGCTCTCATGATAGCATCGTCTTCAGAAAAAAACCCTGGATCTCACAATGTCTTTGGATACACAAGGCGCCAAGGACTTTAGGAACCACTCAAGAAAAAATGCGGGAGGTTCCTTAACTTTCATAAAACTCTTTCGTCGTCACCATTCTCGAATGTGATCTGAGATATGAACAACTTTTGTTTGTTCGAAGTTGGCCAACAACTCAGTGTCGACCTCATATCTTACCGATATTTGGAAATGGTTTAAGAATACCATAGCCAGGTTGTTAAAGTAATCATACTTTGAGCAACCGAGGTCGATATACCATTTTGTGGCACCCCCTATAAGAGTGTGTTGAAACAAACACAACTGAACGAAATCATCCTTTAATGAGTTGGATGAGCACCATAAGTGAAATGTCATAACATGATCACCTGGATCTTCGCTAGGCTTGCCTTCGAACTTAGGGATGTCCAAGGGAAACTTAGTCGGCATGGGGGGCCAACGCGGATCATGACAGATCGGGTCATTCAAAAGTCTCGACAAGTCTGACAAATGCAGAGTTGCCAGGAAAGGTAGTCTAGGTTGTGGTGGATTCAAATGAAAAGAGGGGCCTGGATTTTGGTTGGC
Source organism: Picea engelmannii (assembly GCA_009831015.1). Classification (NCBI taxonomy): domain Eukaryota; kingdom Viridiplantae; phylum Streptophyta; class Pinopsida; order Pinales; family Pinaceae; genus Picea; species Picea engelmannii. The sequence goes on along the minus strand of ML786384.1, from coordinate 24,903 downwards.
ACTAGGTTGCCAGGAAAAGTTTGGTTGTTGGCCAGGGTTTTGGTAGAAATCATGGTGGCCTTGTCCAGTAAAAGGAGCTTTTATTTGATTCTGCATCCTTGACTCATTCCTATAGTTGGATGGCATGCCTTGTGTAGGGATTGCTCCTTTCACAATATTCCAAAGACCTTGGTTGGGGATTCCCCCAGTCGACTCTCCTGGCATAGGTATTGAACCATACCCGAGGTTTCACTAAGTGTGGGAGGGGCTTCCCCTGATCGACATCCTTTGCAAAGGAAACAAGCTCTGCCAAGGATTTCCAAGACCTTGTGAAGAGTAAACTCTTGTCATCGCTCCCTGCGAATAAACAAAACCTTGCATAGGGATTGGTTGACTAAAAATGAGCTCGCCCCCTGCCGAGAAACCAGATGATGAGAAAGCATTATTTCCAAATGCACTGAACAAAGAAAAAGGCATATATCCTACTGGATTCATGTAGGACTGAGGTCCATGAATCCCCCCACTGAACAAACTAGAGTTGGTGTTAGGCCCGAATGAATGTTGGAAAGTGCCTCCAAGTGAAGGGGACAGAGGAGGGATATGATCCCCACCATAAGGGATAGTGTTGAATAGGGCAGTGGTGCCCATGACAGATCCTTGTAAGGGAGCATTATAACTCCCTGCCCCCAGACCAACGGTATATACATTAGAGTAGGTTAGTACTGAACTATAGTCGAAACCTGACATCTCATATGAAAAAGGAGCACCAAACACATTCTGGATAGAGGGAACAGTGGTTAGAATCATCAAAGGGATTGTGTCACTGCCCAAAGTAGTGGGTGTCTGGACAGTCATAGTCCTAACAGGAGGAGGTGGGGGAGGAGGTACAACACCCCCTTTTGAGGTAGCCGAGATGGGAGTATGAGGACTCCCCAACAAAGTAGCACTAGTTTCTTCCATCATCGCTCATCTAAAAAACCAATGTTCAGATGAAGTCACCTCAGGAGGGACTATCTGAATTAGAAGCAGCATCGATAAGTCAATGATCAGAGGGCTTGTGGGCCTAAATCCTTTAGCTTCAAGATCATAAACGATGGACTCCTCTGGTGAAGGAAAGTCTTCTCTAGGAGCTAGCTCGGGTACAGTTTTTTGTGGCTCGGTCGCTTCAAATGAAACCTCTTGATCTATCTTGCGCCTTAGCGGTGGCGGAGGTGGCTCCAAAGTAACCGATGGTAGGCCCTGAAGCCTACGCGAATGACGAAGCTATTAATCTTCCACCTTATGAAATGATCAAATGACATTGTAAGGTTGAGCTAGCGCAAAACACAAAGCACACACTAAAAAGTTCCTAATCGTAAAATCAAGTAAACAACTAGCTGGCGGGAATAATAGTTACGCCAATTGACACTAGAGAAACTTACCGATGCAAGTGTAACTCAAACATGAAAAAACCCTCCAAGTGTACTCTAAAAAGCGTGATCCGACGTCTTCCCTAGGTATCATGGTATACCCCCACATTCACCCATGTAAGTCCCTAAAAATAGGCAACTAGGTTGCCAACTCGCAGTCAGTCACCAGGTGGGTACAGTCGACAGTCGAGTTGATCGTAATTAGTAGGATAACAAAGTCTGAAGAATTTCAAGGGTACCAAAGGAAAATATTCCGAAATACAATTGAAGATGTCAAACAGATTCGAGGTCCACGAGGCTCCATAGTCAAATGTGATCAACGTAATTCCCAAGAAGGACCCTCAATATACGATCCCCACTACGCTTGGTCCGACCTTGGAGGGGTTATCTCCTCTACCTTTCCTCACTTGAATCCTCTATCGTTCCTCATGTGACATCATGTTTATCCCATGTTAGAGGGGAGTCTCGACTGACTCTTACGAAACTGGACTCTGACACTCCCTATCACAGACTCTTATGTTTGTTTAAGCAACCTTGAAGAGTTTCCTCTACACACCCATTTCAAGGCCCTAGAGTCTAGACTACTTGGTGAACCCTACAAACAAAAGTGTAGTCGATTTTAAGTGTTTATCGTTGATCTTAAGTGGATTGATTTACTCAAAAGGGTACAGACCTACAACTTATGGTGTTTACAAGAGAAAAAAGAGAAGAAAAACTTTAGAGTATTCGTACAAAAGCAAACTATGTTCTTCAATTGAAAAAATGGCTTTTAAATCTTTGTAAATGTAAACTTTTCAAAATAGTATTCCAAGATCCTAAAATGCAAAAAGTTTCCTAGAATGCACTTTTCGTTTTACAATGTAAATGCAAACTACTAAACCTTCAAGGAAATAGCAAAAAAGGAACTCTGAAAAATAACTCTTTTCTTTTGTAATAAACAACCTATGCTACAACTACCAAACAAAAATGCATAACTAAATGCAATAATTTTTTATTTTTTGAATGCTAAGGAAACAAATTCACAAGTAAATGATCTTTTTCATTTTTCAAAGCATAAACAAGGTAAAGAGAAAATAAACCCAAGACTAACAAGAACCCTAAACCACTTCTTGAATGCAAAGATTCATTGGAATCCACAGGAGGATCTAACACTTATAGGTTCACCCTAAACATTCAAAGAAAACTAAAGAAAATAAAGAAACAATAGAGGTTATTTATAAAGTGTGAGATAAACTGAATCTTTAACCCAACCAAACACAATTAACAGAGACCCTGAAGAGTTTCAAAAAGGCATGAGAAACACAAAGCTTCTTGCTAGGAAAGTAAAAATCCTTTTTTTTTAAACCTTCCAAAACACAGAGACACGTGTTGTGCATAAACAACCTACGTATGTACGCAGGTTGTATACTATGTAGACCGCGTATGTTCACGGGCTATACTGAGGACATGGCGTATACACCTCTGTATACTTTCAAAAAGAAAAAGGTTTGGATAGCCAACTGGGCAGAGAAGGATGGTAGGCACCTGGAAGGTGACCAAAGACCCTAACTGACTCAGTAAACTTGGGAAACACAAAAAGAAACTGAAAAAACTAAATCAAACCAAAATCTCCCACTAAGACCCTAGAGAGACTCCCCAGTGGAGTCGCCAATTTTTCTACGGGGAAAATTCCCCTATACTAGGTCTAAGCTAAAGGCAGAGCGCTAACTCCCTTAAAATATTGTTCTACCCTTAATCTACCCCAAAACCAACTAAACTAAGTGATGTGAAAGAAAGGAAAGAGGGTTAATGGGTGCACCTTTAGTCCTTGCGATTCGTTTTTACCTCTTTCGCTTGTTGCCACCTCCTAGATTACGGGTCTCCTCCCAAAGCTAACCTACAAAAGGTTAGGAATACAATGCAAGAACATATGCAATCTCTACTGATCACTTTAAAAGCTTAGACATAGATATAAATGCACAAATTAACAAAAACATGTAAACATAGGGTTTTGGGAAAAGAATGAACTATTTAATTCAATTTCAAGACAAAAAGGATTACAACCTTTGTTGACAACCGCTCTACGAACCAAGTCTGGGCTCCTCTGTCGTGGCTCCAAGTGCATCAATCCCACATTATCTTCTCACAACCAACATATCACCAAGGGAAGGAGGAAGGGTTGCATAAGGAGAAAGGTTGGAGGGGAAGGTTGAGGCTAAAACTCAGAATATGATGCAAATTGTGGGCTAAGAAGGGGAAGGGATTTTGGTAGAGTTTTCTTATTATCTTGCTTGTGTTCATAAATGACTCCCCATGACCTATTTTTATAGGAGAAAAATATGGCTATTCAGTTTGGGGGCGGGCTACAAGGGGTAAAATGGTTAGGAAACCCTCTATATCCCATAAACTCCGCCGAAACCCGTGCAATTTTATATTTTTTGCAAATTTTGGAGGTAAACACGGGCTAACTAGCATGCAGCTCGCGTATGTAGGCGGGATAAATAGCATGCAACATGTGTGTGTGTGTGTGGTCTATTAGTGCAGCATGACACATACATTATCCAAAAAATGTTTTTTTAAAAGGAAGCCTCAACAATATTTTGGCAAAGTATGTAAATGGAAGGGCCAATGTCTTGCATGCACAGATAAGGCATTTTTGGACTATAACAATCCTAGCCCCAAAATTGCAGACTCATCCTCGACATGTTCTTCACAGTAAGTCTCCCACCATTCTCTGACATGGGGAAGGGCCTTAAGGAGTGCGAAGGTGATTTTTTCATTGTTGGAAAAAGTTTGGAGAGAGAAATAACCCTCTAGCAGACTTAACCAATTTTCCAAAGCGTTGGTGTCTATCTGGACTTCAAATAAAGGAATAAAAATGTTAACTTGTACCTTAAAGGCCGTCGCACCTTTGAAGTGACTATTGTTTGAAGGTGCCTCTATTGTTGTTGGTAGGTGTCAAAGGATTTGGGTGAAATTATCCATCATATCATTCCTCTGTCAAGCGAGGGCTTCCTTGAGAAATAGTTTGATAGGATCTCCTTCTCTGTCTTCCCTCTTTTTTTTCGCCATTAGAGGTTGCTTGGGCGAGTGAGAGCAGCGGGCGAGAGCGGTTTTCCTCAATGGAAACAAGCTCCAAACACAACTCTCTATAACCTGACCCCATTGGGGACATGCACTAAGAATGATAAGGAGTGGATTATTCTGATACCGCTTATCCAAATTATATTGAGAAAGACATGAAGGCATAAATATAAGAGATATAACAAGGAAATACATAGAGATATTACAACTAACATAGTAATATAATAAAACTTAGATTCTATTACAGACTGTCTGGAATACAAAAGACTGTAAAATGCAAAGCACGCAAGCTAGCTAGAATGGTGGTAGCTTATCTTTGAAGAGAGATGTGTCGACTATGCTCATTCGCAAGAAGTTGATTACAATGAGGCTTCAAAGGCCTTTTTAACATAAAGTCTAAATTAGAAAACCATAGACATCCAAAACACTAATATTGGAAGATGAAATGCCAAAAGGTTTGTGGGCCTCGATGGGGGTAATTGATAAGTCAACTTCCCGAGGGCATAAATTTTGCATATGATCTGTGTTTGGGGTGATTGGTACCCCCTCATAAAGTTCTAGCTAAGGAGTACACATTTTGAATGGCCCAATACATCCTAATAGGTATCTATTGGGTGTTTCCATCTAAAAAAAAAACATCGTTTAGGGACTCAAAACGACCCTATAAGTTTGGGACACAAAAAACTGTAGAAAAAAATTGCCAAGATGGAAACTATAGTTTGAACTAGTGGAATAGGTGGGCAGCCACCGATGTCCACCTAGATCAGTCCTACCCCCTTAGGAAGAAATTGTCTCCATTGCATCAAGTTCCTCCATCAGATGGGGAAACTTCTATTAAATCTGACTTTTGGTGAGCCACTTGCCCTGATGAAGAAACTGCCCTGCTTTGACGACTCGATAAAGTTGGATGTCTTACTGGTGGGCACCCTTCATCTTGGTGTCCATGATCTGATCAATTGACCCCTGTTCAAAGTGGTTAGAATTGATTTGTGTGGGGTCCAAGTGATTGATCGTGTCTGAAGTGTCCATGAGAGGTGGAAAATATCATCGAAGCAATTCCACATTAAATACTAGGTGCAAGCCAAGGAAAGGAGGAATACTTAATTCAAAAGTGTTTTCACCCAAAACCTTGGTGATGGTGTAAGGCTCATATCGAAGTGGGTGTAGCTTCCGATGGGTTCCTATGAGCCACTCTTTCTACAATTGCAACCGTACCTTATCTACCATCTAAAACTGGTGTGGTACCAAATGTTGATCGTGGTGTGCTTGTGCTTAGCATTGGCTTTCTGCAAAATATCATGAACTTGTTGTTAGATGTGTTGGATTGTCTCAACAAATTTGGTTGCTTGATCAACCTCAGTCTGAGGATGGGAGGACTATTCCTGTGCAACTGCAATGGGAAAATTTATGTCCATGGGGGCCAATGGCTGGAACCCCAAGCACACCTGAAAAGGGTTGGGGCCAATAGAGTTGTGCAGGGATTTGTTGTAGCTATGTTGAAGATAAGGAAGGATTTTATCCCATGTGTGTGGATGTCTGTGTTAAAAATAATAGGTGTGCTCATTTAACCATAAACAGTATAACAATAGTGTCACCCAACCATAGGTTGAAGACACCCTCGTGCACCTTAACCTTGACAAAGAATAATTCTAGAAGAAAACCCTAGGCACAAAAGCCAATCAATGTAGCATACCTCTCTCCAGAGCCAGCAGACAAGGTAGCAAGTCCAAACCATAACCAAGAGAAAATCCAATCCTAAACCGAAAATACAAGTTGCAGTAGCTCGAGCTGCAGCTACTCTCCAGACTTGTGCACATACTAAATTTATGCATTGCACACTCTTAAATTTCTGCAGTTGCGAGTTGTATCTGTCAAATTTGCTCTGGTGTCCTATATTTATACTACTCCTTCTTAGTTGTTTGGTCTGACTTCTCATTCTGGAGGCTAAAAACTCAATATTAAATATTTCCTTTAGCCGACTTGTCTTCTAGGGTTATGTCTGATGCTTTAGGGTTTCTTCTTGCTTCACGGAATATTATATTCTTGTCAGGTTTACACCTGGAGGTTAATACCTCCTGCAGCTACCATAATATCAACACTCCCTCCTAGATAGGGAGGCATTGGAAGCAATGGTCTTGAGCACAAACATACCATTCAACCAGTAGCATCATCATAGACATACATGTTATCTCATGATTAGATCACGAGCACCATCATCACTATCAGTATCATTTGATAGCATCAACTGCATCATCTCTTGAAACCATACTCCATCTAAATAATCAGGCATGATGATGAATAAGTCACTCACTCCACAAAGTGATACAAGAACCATTCTTCTAATCCGAGCATATGTCCTAAAAGAATAACTATTCCAACAGATGTTGGAAGCCACGCCATGGGCTACAAGGACTATTCTTCTAATATAGACATACATCCTAGAAGAATAAATTTCCTGGACCATTTTTCGTCTGGAGAATGTCAGTCCATCAGTACACTGACCATCCATCTAGTTGATAATCATTTTCAACACTATTGATAGTCTACATGGCAATCAGAACAATGTCATTCAATAGAACACAACCGTGTTTATCCATAGTAGTACACAACTACTATCCAATGGTACACAACCACACCAAGTAGCACATGTCTACTTAATCAGTGACACATATTCACAACCAGTGGAACACATCCACCAGAGTAGCATACATATATTGTCCATAGACATACAGTCTCCATAGCAATCATATCAACTGATATCAACCTGCATAAAACAATATCATGATATAAACTGAGTCATCTGGGCCATTCTTCCACTCACATCTGTGAGATATGGAAGAACATATTCCCTCAAAATGTAAAACATCAGCCAAGGGATATTTGGACTATTCTTCTCAAGCATAGAAAAATAATTGTCCCTGATTTATGAGCCTGGACCATTCACCTAACTGGGCCATTCCTCTGGCACTAGTCATATTGCAACCTGGAGAGAATGAGTTTCTCCTAGGGAATGCATGTCCCCGACTGTTGAACCTAGATCATTCACCTAACTAGGCCATTCCTTCGGCACTAATCATAGTGCAACCTGGTTAGAATGAGTATGCCCTAGGGAATGACTGTCTGGACCATTTCCTAATGAAAATGACTATCCTGCACCAACCTCCAAAACGGACCATTCTTCGAAACTACTCACAACTGTGAACTATGAAAGAATGACTGCCTGACGAGGCAAACCATTCTACTTGACCACTACTCAGAGTGACTGCCCGACAAGGCAAATGCATCCCATGTCTTGGGAAGGCCATTGAGTACTATATTTTCCATTTCCTTTTCTGAAATGATTTCTTCAATAGCTTGTAGTTGATCTCTTAACCGAGAGATTCTTACAAAGTATGATGTTATTTTGTCATCATCATTCATTTTCATGTCACAGAGCTCATTCTTCAGACTCATTGCTTATCCAATGTTTCTAACTCAGAAGAGGTTAGTTAGGGCATCATACATATTCTTAGATAAGTCAATATGAGAGATGTAGGGTATCAAGTGGTCTTTTACAGAGTCCACTATGATACCCATGGCATTGATGTCATTGTCCTTGAACTTATCCATAATTGCAATGTTCTGAGGTTCCTTCTCTTTTCCTTCTTAAAACTATGGTTCCATGATCTTTCCTTTCACGATATCCAACACTTTATTCTTGGCAAGGATGAGGTCAATCCTTGTCTCCATGCTCTGAAGTTAGAAGCCCCTTCTAACTTTTTTTCTGACTTCATAGAGTAAGTCATGATTGCTTTGACTTGTTCAACTTTTGACTTTGACCAAAAACTCAAACTTGATGTCTTAGCTTGCTGAGAGTACCAGGAGGTGCGTTAGGTTAAAGCACACTAGGCTATCTAGAAATTAGGTCAATCTCTTCACTTAAGGTGCCTCAACAAGAGGGTTAGGGTTTCATTGTTGCAACAAAAACTTTAACTGCAACTGCAACTGTAACTGAGTAAATCCTCCCAATCTATATTCCAACGGTTAGACTGTCCGAAGATAGTGTGGGCCCATAACCTGTTATAAATAATAGGTGTGCTCGTTTCACCATAGACAATATAACAATATTGTCACCCAACCATAGGCCAAAGCCACCCCGAGCACTTTAACCTTGACAAAGAATAATTCTGGAAGCAAACCATAGGACGAATAGCCAATCAATGTAGCATACCTCTTTCCAGAGCTAGCACACAAGGTAGAAATTCCAAACCATAACCAAGAGAAATTCCAAGCCTAAACCAAAAATACAAGTTGCAGTAGCTGCAATTGCAACTACTCTCCAAACTTGTGCACTTACTAAATTTATAAAGTGCACACTCTTAAATTTCTGCAGTTGCGAGTTGTATCTGTCAAATGAGCTCTGGCATCCTATATTTATACTACTCCTCCTTAGTTGTCTGGTCCGACTTCTCATTCTGGAGGCTAAAAATTCAATATTAAATATTTCCTTTAGCCGACTTGTCTTTTAGGGTTATGTCCAATGCTTTAGGGTTTCTTCTTGCTTCCCAGAATATTATATTCTTGTCAGAGTTACACGTGGAGGTTAATACCTCCTGCGGCTACCATAATACCAATAGTTTGGAATTGTACATCCTCGGGATATGGAAAATCATCCCATTGACTACCTCTGCTTGTCCACTAGTTTATGGGTGGAAGGAAGTCAATTTGGTCAGCTTTGTGTCCATCATTGACCATAGGTTGGACCAAAAGGTGCTCAAGAACCTACTATCTCGATTTGAGATAATGGTTTGTGGGAGCCCAAAATGAACCCAAACATGTTCAAAGAAGAGCCTGGTGATGGCCTCGACCATGATGCTCTTCTGCTAGGGTGCCAAAACTACCATCTTAGAGAATTTATCAACAAACATGAAGACACAGTTGTTCCCATGCTTGGTTGAAGGTAGACTAGATATGTAATCCATGGAGATGGAATCCCAGGGCTTGTCTAGAGGAGGCAGAGGGGTGTATAGCCCCTATTTCTTGATGGAGGGCTTGGTAATGGCGCAATAAGTGCAAGATATGATGTACATGTAGACATCTTGTCGAAGCTTCGGCCAATTAGAATGATTTTGCAATACTACCATTGTTTTGTCAACACAAAAATGGCTTGTTTCCTGGCTATAAAGAGCTTCCCAGATTATCTTTGCACGCTTGCTTGAAGGAACACAGAGAGTACATATCTTTGTCATAGGTGGGGTATCTATGAACAACATCAGATAATGTTTCATTGTGATAGGCTATCAAAATCCCATGTTGTGTGGGGACTGCACTGATAACATAATCTGAAGCATCTATCTCAATCTCAAATGGTTGTTGTCAGTCTATAAGAATAAGGACTGGTGGTGAGCAGAGGAGAAATTTAAAATACTTGAATGATTTCTGTTAGGACACAACCCACATAAACTTGGTCTTCACTCTGCCCATGGTCACTTGTCTTAGGGCCCAATTGATATGAGAGAACCCCAAAAAAAACTCGCGGTAGAAGTTGGAGAGGGCCAAAAAGCTCCAAAGCTTAGTCATTATATTTAGGGACGACCAATCACACATGCCTTGGATCTTAGTTGGATCCACATGCACACCCTGCTCATCCATGATGTACCCCAAATATTGGATTCTCTGCATACCGAAGGAACACTTCTCCAAATTGGCATATAACTTGTGTTGTCATAGGGTTCCCAAGACCTGCTCAATATGCTTCAAATGTTGTTGGACCCAAGTTTTGTTGAAGATGAGGATGTCATCCAAATATACGACCATAAAGGAGTTTGTGAATGGCCGCAATATGTCCTCTATCATCTGTATGAATGTGATCAGGGCATTAGTTAAGTCGAAAGGCATGACCAACCACTCGAAGAGACCTTCCTTAGACTTGAAGTTTGTCTGGCATACATCATTTTGTTCAATGGGCACCTGGTGGTAGTCTAACTTCAAATCAATCTTATTAAAAAACTTGGCTCCCTTTATCTGATGGAGAAGATCATCTGGGGGATTGGGTATCAGTTCTTGACTGTGATCTTTTTCAAGGCTTTGTAATCAATACAAAGTTTCCATGTACCATCCTTCTTCTAGACCAGAACAATTGGGCTCCCACAAGGTGAGGAGCTTGGTCTAATGTGGCCCTTCAAAATTAGCTCTTGGATCTGGCGTTTGATTTCTTCATCCTCCATAATAGTTGGGTGTCGTTTCTTAACTGTGATCTTCTTCAGGGCTATGTAATCAATGCAAAGTTGTCATGTCTCATCTTTCTTTTGTACCAGAACAATTGGGCTCCCACAAGGTGAGGAGTTTGGTTTGATGTGGCCCTTCAGAATTAGCTCTTGGATATGGCATTTGATTTCTTCATTCTCCATAACATAATTCTTGTACACAGGGTTGTTAGGAAGAGGATCACTAGGTGTCAAATCAATTGAGTTCTTTACATGGCAGTGCACAGGCACCCAAGTAGGCGAGGCAAATATGTCTTTGTGCTCTTCTACTATCTTGTCCACTTGTTTTTTTGGTGTAGAGAGACCATGTGTAGAGGTTTTGGTGGTTGCAATGACCTTCCATTCACCTTCCAACCGAACCATAAAGAGGAAAGATCTCTCAGTTTGAGAGATCACCTTTCTGCAGTGCTTTGCGGAGATAAAAAAAAAGACCGTAGTAGTTGGGACTGCCTCCATTACCCTGTAGAGTTGATCTCTCAAAGTAATAATGAAACTACAATGCCTAGTTTCATAAACAACATGGATCTTCCACATATATTATTGTCATAACAAAACATCACAAACTTCAAGGGGGAAACATCACACAATACATCTTCTTTGAAGGGTTTGATGTCATAGTGTAGACAACATTGTTGGATGACACAAATGTCCTATCCCTGGTTGAGCCAACCGATGGTGTATGGTCAAGGATGTTGCATCGTTTTTAGGTCTAACCTCTTGAAAACCTTTGTTGCGATTAGATTCTTCTGGATACCACTATCAATAATGAAATGGAGTGGGGTCTTCTTCACCCACATCTGTAAGTGGAAGATGCACTCCCCTTCTTCAGGCTCCTTTGGTTCCTCTGACTAGACTTTTGTGGTAGCAATGGTGACACTGGGTTCTATGTCAATGACCCAATTTCCCTTTTCCATTTTTGAATCAGAGCCTGAGTCAACATCTGACCCTGAGGATTTCATCTCAACCAACAATGAATGTTTGGAGTGACATTCATCAATATTGTGCTAAGGGATTTTTTGGAACTCACACCACTTTCTAATGTCCTTCTTCAAATTCCCATTATCCTTCTTTGTTGGTGGCTTGGACTTGTTGTCCTGGGACTGGCCATCCTTTCTCTATCATTTTCCCTAGGAGTTAGGGCCACCCTTACTGAGCTTCTACTACGATGGGGTTGCAAAACTAAAATCTTGCTTATGCTTTTTCTTGAACTTATGCTCGATCTAGACAACATATTGATAAGCGACTTCTAGTGAGGAGATGTCCACGAACTCCATATCTGTTTGGATGTACCTATGTAGGCCATTGTGGTACTTTAAAACCAGGTGCCCTTCAGAGTCTTTAATACCAATATTTGTGTGCAAGGTATGGAAGATGTCGGTTTACTCCGACACTGTTTGGTCTCTCTCTTGACAAAGATTTGTCCATCTCGTGTACTGGTCATCATAGTTTCCAACATGGTAGTATTTCTCCTTTAGAGCATTAACAAAAGTTTCCCAACTGGGTCTTGGCCCAAAAATTGCAGACTCATCCTTGACATGTTGCTCATAGTAAGTCTCCCATCAATCTTTGACATGGGTAGGGTCTTAAGGAGCGTGAAGGTGATTTTTTCACTGTTGGAAAAATTTTGGACAGAGTTTTAACCCTCTAGCAGACTTAACCATTTTTCCAAAGTGTTAGTGTCTATATAGGCTTCAAATAGAGGAATATCAAAGTTAACTTGTACCTTAAAGGGAAACACACCTCCAAAGTGATTTTCGGTTGAAGGTGCCTCTGTTGTTGTTAGTAGTCATCGAAGGATTTGAGCGAAATTATCCATCATCTCATTCTTCTGTCGCGCAATGGCTTCTTTGAGTAACAATTTGATAGGATCTCCTCCTTTGTCATCCCTCTTTTATTCTACCATTGGAGTTTGCTTGGGTGGGAAAGAGCGATTATCCTAAAGAGAAACAAGCTCGAGACCCAACTCTCTATACCCTGACCTCGTTGGGGATATGCACTAAGAATGACAAGGAGAAGACTGCTTTGATACCACTTTTCTGGATTATATTGAGAATGACGTGAAGGCATAAATATAACAAATATATAACAAGGAAATACATAGACTTATTACAAGGAACACAATAATACAATAAAACTCAGATTCTATTATTTTGACTGTCTGGAATACAAAAGACTGTAAAATGCAAAGCACACAAGCTAGCTAGAATGTTGGTAGCTTATTTCTGAAGAGAGATGTGTTGGCTATGCTCATTCTATAGAAGTTGATTACATTGAGTGATCTGGATTTAGGAGCGGAGAGAACTGATTAACAAACTGAATACAATAAACACAAAGATATGAATAATAATACAGATATCGAGTGAACAGTATCTTCTATTGAATAATGAAATAGGTTGAAACGGTAAAACTACAGAACTGAAACACTTGCTTAAATGGTGGTAGCTATCTATGAGAAGAGATATAGATGCTACGTGCATCTGTTTGAGCATAATGAATTACAATGAGGCTCTAGAGGACTTTTTGATATTACTCATGAATGCCAAAACCCTAGACATCCAAAAACCTAACCCTAAGAGGTGAAACGTCAAAAGTCACGTGGGCCACTATGGGTAAGTTGGTACCTCGACTGCTCGGGGTCGTAGATTCTGCATACGACCTCCGTTTTAGGCGTGTTATAGCTCGTTGGAAAGGTATTTCAGAGAACTACACGTTACGTTATCAAATTCTAACTATGTTAATAGTTATATTGGGGCGAGCCAAAAAAACATTGTTTAGGCCTCCAAAACGGCCCTGGAAGTACAACAATATGTGCTGACATGAAAACATACAAAATAAGCCAGTTGGATTAGGTGAGAGGCCACCAATATCCACCTGGAATATGTGTAGAACTTCAAACATACCCAGAAGTGTAGAACCCACAATTACAAAGAAGTACAGAAGAACGTGTTGAACTAAAAATGGACAAGAGGATCCAGTTGGAATAGGTGGGTGGCCACCAATAGCCAACTAGATCAATCCTCCCCCCTTAGGAATCAATGGTCTCCATTGCATTGAGTTATCCCATCAGCCGAGGAAACTTCTGTTGGATTTGGCCCTGGGTGAGCCACTTTCCATGGTGTAGGAATTTCCCTGCCTTGACAACCCGATAAAGCTAGATCCTTTACTCGTGAGTTCCCTTGACCTATGTGTCCATTATATGATCAGTGGATGCTTGTTCCATGCAGTCAGGGTTGATATCTATGGGTGTTAGTTTTTCTTCAATCTCTAAGGTGTCCAATAATGGTGGAAAACATGGTCGAAGGAGGTCCACATTGAACACTAGGTGCAGGCCAGTGAAGGGTGGAGTGTTGAGCTCAAAAACATTTCTACCCACGGCCTTGGTGATAGTGTAAGGCCCATAGTGAAGTGGGTGGAGCTTTCAATGGGGCCCTGTGAGACGCTCCTTATGCAAATGTAACCAGACTTTGTTGCCAACCTGAAACTGGTGTGGTACCCTATGTTGATCATGGCGTTGCTTATACTTAGCATTGGATTTCTGCAAAATCTTCTGGACCTGTTGGCGAATGTAAGGAATATGTTCAATGAATTTGGTGGCTTTGTCGATCGCAGAATAATCATAGGAAGAGTTTGTCTGTGTGGTGGCAAGAGGAATTGCAACATCAATGGGTCCCAGGGTTGGAATCCCAACCCCACCTGAAATGGGCTATGGCTAATGGAGCTATGGAGAGCCCTGTTGTAACTGTGTTGAACATAGGGGAGACTCTCCTCCCATGTACGTGGATGCTTAGAGTTGTACATGCATAGGTTGTGCACAATCATCTTATTGATGACCTATGTTTGGTTGTCTGTTTGGGGGTGGAAAGAAATGGATTTTGTGAGCTTGGTGTCCAATAGTGACTAGAGACTCGACCAAAATGTGTTGAGGAACCTGCTATCCCAGTCGGAGATGATGATCTGTGGTATTCCAAAGTGGACCCACACTCGTTCAAAGAAGAGCCTGGCAGTATCTACCATTGTGATATTCTTCTTGCAGGCTATGAGGATGTTCATCTTCAAAAACCGATCAACGACCAAAAATATGCAGTCATTTACTTGTTGGTGGATGGAAGGCCAGACTTTTAATCCAATGAGATGGATTCCCAAGGATTCACGGGAGTAGGAAGAGGGGTGCATAAGTCTTGATTCTTGATGGTTGTCTTGGCAATGGCACAGGCAGTGCAAGATCTGATATACTTGTTGACGTCATGTCGAAGTTTTGGCCAATAAAAATGTTTCTGAAGAATGACCACAGTTTTCTCCACACCAAAATGTCCTGCAATCCGACTGTAGTGGGATTCCCAAATCAGCTTTTCAAGCTTGCTTGTAGGAACACGGAGATGGGCCAGGTGGCATAATAGTTTTCCCTGAATGTGAAAATTGGTGACATACGCGCCTATACCCAAGAGCTGATAGGTGGTGGCAAAGTCTGGATCTTGCTAATAAAGTTGGGGCCACTCAGATGCTTCATGTCCACAGGAATGGAGCACAGTGGTGACTACAGCCACAGGAGGTCGACTGAGGCATTCAACGACACGGTTTAAGATACGTGTCTTATACTTGATGTTGAGAGGGAACTACTGTAGGTAGGTGGACCACTCTATCAAGCACCTAAAACAAAGGTTGTATGTATGTTGACGGGCGTAAGTGACACACCGTCAACTAGAAGGTTAGATCTAGACTGGGGTTGTCTAATTAACCCAAGTCGTTTGGAGTGATCTAACCCGACGGGTTTAATGGCTCTGTTAGCCAACTAGAGTCCTAAAAACAGTAAAAGAAGTAAGTTATTCTAAAGCTATGATTCTAACAGTTGATACACTAATTACAAATGTGAATGTACAAATGATTATAAACAATCTATATACAGTTTACAAGATTTGCTTGAAATCTTGTGAAAATAGATTTTTGTAATAGTGTTTTAAAAGAAATAAATTAAGAATAGAAATCATTCTAACGTTTAAAGATATCAAACTTATAAATACTAAGTGAATATGATTGAAACAATGACACGGAAACAGTCAAAGCTAATTAATGCAATCATCATTTCATTAATAAATAATTTAATTAAATAACACACAGACTAACCTCTAGTTGTTCAGCAAAACTGAGTTTAAATCTCTGTGTTGTTTGAGCTCATGCTTGTCCTGCATTTAAGGGAAACCTATGACAGAACAATACTAGTACTTCCAGAATAAATTCAAAGAAGTGTTTGATATTTGGAGTGAATTTATAACAGCAGAAAGAAAACTAATTAAAAATCTTGTGATCTTAAGATAATCAACATCTGAGAATGAAAGAAAACTCAATTCTGAGCATTGATATTATCCATCATTTAACATAAAAAATAAACTCAATAATAATTAAATGATCGATTGATCACGCATATAAAATGAACCAACATATCATGGAAAGCATTCAAATACTCATCGATATGAAATATCATGCAAAGACAATGCTAAAGCTAAATCGACGAGATGTTAATTCATAACATAGAAATGACAGGAGAATGCAATGGAATAAGCATCACACATTTCACACAGGTCTAAAGCAAACAGTGAATTGTTTTCCCATATCAATTCCAAAAATTGTATGTCCATATTGTAGTCACAAAAAAGTTGTCTATACTACAAAACAGCAACCACTATTTAAACCTGTCTTGGATCAATAACCTCTTATCATCAAAAATAGAGGGTAATCCCAGAAAATTAGATTTATTTACAAAAATAGGATAACAAAGAAACACTCATGTAGGATTTCATTCATCAAAATTAATTACATAAATGAAATTGTTTTATCAAACAAAATGAGAAGTCACTAAGCCATGCACCGCATAATCCATAATTTCTTCTCTTTGTGAATAACATCATAACTGTTTTTCTCCTGAAAATGATAAAACGAAATTGAATTTTAGATAACAATACAAACTAATAATTACAAATAGACTGGCTAAAGAATCGTGATATTATGTAGCTAGTCTTAAATTAACAACAAAATCAAAATGAAATTATATATTTGATTTTTCCAACAGAATTAAATCAAAGAGAATCAAAACAATTTGTTACTGTTTTTAGAGATTAGACAATGAAGCATCTGATAAGTCTGAGTTAATGATAGTGTTGAAATTTGTTGCATTCTTGATAATCACATTACCATCTCATTTGAACCTTTTACTTGCCCAGTCAGCGTTGGATCGAACGCATGCCTTTAATTCTTCATTTTCCCTTTCAAGCAAGGATTTTTGAGCTACCATATGGCTTAACTGTGCTTGGAGATAAGATATATCTCTGTAGTATCATTCAACCCAGTCAAGACAATTTTCACAGTGTACAAGTGCTATGGCAGGTAGAGGTTGAGTGTGTTTTGCAATGGGTGCTTTGGTCTATTTTGTAGCTTGCCTCAAATCGTGGCTTATACCAGCGAAGCCTTCTTCATTTTTTAGGAACGGAGGTAGTTTAGAAACAAAATCATATTGTATAGCTTCAATACTGATTTCATTTCCGAGGCACTGGTTATCTACATCTTCTCGTGCAGGAAATTCATTGATCCCGTCATCGGACAAGTGATCATCGACCTCGATCACTGGGATCGAGCTCAGATGATCTTGCTGGTGATTTCTGGATATTAACCTGCTTGGTCTCTTGTTTACAAAACTTAAATCCAAATTACCCTGTTCCTTATGCTTGCGATCTTTCTTGACTATCAATTTGTTCAAAACACCCTGTGTCGGCTCAACAGTAGGAGCAGGAGAAACCCTCTCCTTTAACACATATATAACCTCCTCTAACGATTTTCTGGGCACGAAATCATATTGTGGCTTTTTGCCCAAAGGGTTTTGAATAGAAACAAAGTTTATTTTTGTGGTCGCATGGTATTCATGTGGATCAACACCTTGATTTTTGGCAGTAGGGTTACAAGGACTAGGGTTTGTATTGAAATGAAGAGGCGATTCTACTATATTCTCGGGTAGGGTGAAGTTGTTTCTACACTGGAAATCTTCCCAAGTATCCCCAATCCTAGCTAGATGCGACAACAGCAGAATCCGAATAACACCATGGTGAAAAAGACTTGAAAGTGGTTTAAACTTTTGTTTCTGATAAAGTTTAGACATTTTATGCAGGCTCATAAACAGATAGAAAGGCATATTTAACTTGAACCCTAGAAAAATCATCAACAAGCGGATGTGATACAAGAAAACTAAGCCAAACCTACCCTCACAAGTTATGAATTGTTTAATAATTAGAAGCAGGTCATGCCATCGGGGTTTTATGAGAGTAATCGGTGTACCTTTAGGGAAACATTTCGATTTCTTAGAGACCATGAGAAGACTCCAAGGCACACCTTCTAGTTTGGCATTTTTGAACCATCTTTCTCCCTCATGTGACAGTTTTGTAGCGCGTGCTATAGAATCCTTGGTTGCTTCGAGTTGCAGATCCTTGATTTTATCTTTAGAGCCATCAAATGATTGAGTGAATGCCTATGCAACTACTAGGTTATAACCCTCAAACTTTCAGATGAAAATGTCCCAGCCATGTGCATGTATATTTCTTATGGCATCGTCATGAGTGAGGAGGGCTTGCGAGCCATTAGGTTCAATTCTTACCATGGGAGCCATGGGTGTTATCGCACTGACACAGTAAAGGCAACGAGAGGTGGGTTTTTCTTTCCAATACACAAAAAGTAGGAAGAGGTCTGTAAAATCGAAAGAGGCTCGATGCCTGTGGACTTGGGAGGTTATCATACTTGGAAATTCGAGTTTTGGGTGGGTAAGAACCAGAGGATGCGTAGGCTTGTAAACCACTCTGCGCAATGAACACTAAACCCAAACCATTACCACTTACTTACTTGAATAATGAATGCAAGTGTGAATTATGAAGGACAATATGATGATGTGGAATTGTAAGTACATCAGTCCTGTACTAGGGTGATAGGATTGTGATACGACTGGTAAGAGCAATATTCATATTTTGAATTTAAACCCAAGGTTCCGCACCATCAAGCATATCAAATGTAAAAATCATATAATCAACCATAGATGAGACTCAATTACATCTGCCAAAGTGAATAAATCAATGGCAATGGATCAATCAATTAGCTTACAAACTTTAAGATTTATAAGCATATAGATGGCCTTTAGGTGTAATCCCTTTAACAAAAGAAACAAAGAAATTACAAACTGTAAAATGATTACCCAAGCCAAACTTTTGTTTTAATTTCATGCTTTTAGTCATGAAATTAAACAAAACAAATGATAAATTAAAAAAAAAAAACGAAAAACTCTTATACTCAGCTAGGCCAATGCATCTCCTCAAAACCAAAAGACAGGAACGTTTATAAGTATAAGGAGGAGGCAGCTACAAAAAAAATTTATCCCTTGGTGGTGACTTTTTATTATGATAAAATTTGACAGAATTGTTGGCTACCAACAATGGCGACACGCTGGGCGAAGCAGTTATCTCTGCATCACCAAAACTTCATATCAGGGGCATAGATGATTTGGCAATAAATTTTAGAGACAGTTAACGACAGATCAAGCATTTCGAAAATAACTCAGAAAAAATAATCCAGTCATAGTATTGGAAGCATTTATGTCCAAAATTGTAATTTGGTATCTTGTTTAGATCACAGGTGTAGCGATGCTTATACTGATGACTTCGATACCGTTGACAGGGCCACTGCTTCCAGCAGGCATCCATAGCCTCGGAAGGGATGTCATTTAACCCACTCTAGTACCTGTATCATGTCCAAGAGTCGTCCATTTATGATAAAGGCATACTGACACCTGATCAATTAAAAAAATCATACCAGAGGATCTTCGAAACCCGACATTGCTTTGTTGCCAGTAGGCCTGTTCAGTACCCCAACGAAGTTGCCTTGGTATCATGTGTGCATTTACCCGCTTCCAATAGACCTGTTCAGTGTCTCGACGGGTTTACACACAATTCCCACACATTACAGTGCTTCCAAATCTCCAAAATTTGTTTATAAATTCCCATAAACTTCATGATATTAAGAGAGCAGGGTGATACTAAAGATATCACAGTCCGGTAATGAAAGGATTGATCATTTAAGAATTATTTTTGTGTTCTGATGAATTCCATCATGATTTGGACAAACATATTTCTGTTAAGAAATCATCTCTAGGATGGAAAAGCACATTGAGTTGTTCTCATTAAAACAAGGACAGCGTTAGAAGTTTGTTAAGGATAATCGTGGCTTCCTGTGATTTTAATGAGAAACCAGAAACAATGATCGGACAGAAACTTACTTCCACTTATCTAAGTTTAGCACTTACTGTTCAGGTGCTTGAACTGTTATCAACTGCTACTAATGAATAAAAATTTTGATTCCCTTCAACAAATGAATGGTGATTCGAACATAATCACTTAGAAAACAAATCAAAATCAAGCAAAATGAAAAGAACCAAAATCAAAATAGAAAAGAAAATTAAAAAATATTTACAAGAGGGTGGATATGAGATCATCAAGCGAAATATCTCTTGAGAGCCTAGCCATTCACTGGGAAAGTGTCTGGTTGTCCCTCTAAGTTATGCAAACGAAAAGAACAAGGACCCAATTTTTCAGAAATTACAAACGGTCCCAGCCACAGGTTTTGGAACTTGGTATGTTCTCCCTTACCCTTGTGCGTTTTGTCCCACTTGAGAACCAAATCCCCAACATCAAAATTCCTTTCAGAGGATGAACTTGTATCGAACCAGCTCTTCACAATTTGTTGGTGTTGGTCAAGTTTTTGTTTTACTTTTGTTCTCGCCTCTTCTAATTTTAATAAAGCATTTATCCGGTTTTCTAGAGGAGGACAATCCTCTTCTTGAATTTTCTACGATAATTGCAGATAAGGAAGCAAGACATGTGGGGGATGATGGCTTCTCTTCCATAAATGAGGAAGAAAGGAGAATTACCAATGGAGGCCTTTGGAGTTACCCTATCAACGCAAAGTGCTTTGTACAATGCATTGTGCCAATTCTTGTGGTTTTATGAAACTGTCTTTTTTATAATCTTGATTAAATTCTTATTTGTCGACTCGGCTAGACCGTTCCCTTGAGGGTAGTAGCTAGAAGAATACTTCAGTTTAATCCCTTTTTCTAGAGTGAAAACATTCATATCTATGGAATAAAATAAGAAGCATTGTCAAAAACCAGACATTCAGGAATTCTGAATCGAGTGATAATATGGGAGTTCATAAATGACACTACCTAATTGGTGTTGACCACTTTTAAAGGTAAAGCTTCAGAACATCTTGTAAAATAATCTGTTGTCGTGAGGATGTACTTGTGTTGTTGCGAGGAAGGGGGATTGATTGGTCCTATAATGTCTATGCCCCATTGTTGAAAAGGTGCATCTACCGTAACAGGTTGCAGAGGAAAAGTTGCCTTTTTCACCCATCTTGCAGCCTTTTGACAAATTGTACATTTGCGGGGCAGCGTATGGGCATCCTTAAACAAGGTAGGCCAATAGTAGCCAGCCCTCAGCACTTTGTGGGCAGTGGTATCTCCACCAAAATGACCACCGGCATCATCGAAATGAAGTTCAGCCAACACTTTTTCGGACTCCTCTTTTTCTAAACAACGCAGAAAAACACCGTCAAAGTTCTTTCAAAATAATATATCATTTATTAATTAGAAAGATGTAGATTTAAGCCCAAGTGCTCTTATGTTTTTGGGATCAAGATTGCGAGCAGATACATGCAGTAAATAAAACCTGATATTCGCATACCATGAATTGGGTGTAGTTTGTGTACAGTTGATTTCTTTATGTTGATTTACAGTTGATGTGTTTATTTGACTTTCTAATTTCTCAATGTATATTACCTTGACCTCTAACAATTTGGGCAGGGGTTATTTCAAGATCATATTCTTGAAGTGATGTCATCCAATTTTCCATTTCCTCACCCAACTCTTTTTGTACTAACAGATTTCTTACAGTGGGGTAAGGAACAACAACTTTGGTTCTGGATTTCAACAGGTAAGACCTAAAGTGTTTGATTGCTTTAAAGACAACATATGCTTGCTGATCTACCACGGGGTAATTAAGTTTTGCTCCTTTAAAATCAGATCTCATGAAGGCAATGGGTATCTCATTGCTTTCAACATTTTTCTGTGTAAGCACAACAGGATAGGATCTGTCGAATGCAAAAGTGTATAGAGTGAAATCCTTAGAAAAATCGGGGCTCATCAGGGAAGGTGCTTCTATTATGGCCTTTCTAATTGAATCGAAAGCCTGACTTTCTTGTGGTCCCCATCTGTATAGAACATCCTTTTTAATTAGAATTTTTAGAGGTCTAACCATTTCAGAAAAACTCGGGACAAACCGTCTGACAAAATTAATTTTACCCAAAAAGGATTGCATGGCCTTTTTGGAAGAAGGAAGGGGGAGATTGGCAATGGCTTGGGTTCTCTCAGGGTCAATTATCATTCTGTCTTTAGAAACTATAAACCCAAACAATTTACCTTGTTCTACTGCAAAGACTGATTTTTTGGGATTGAGTGATATGTCAAACTTGCGAAATCGTTCTAAGACAGACCTAAGGTGAGACAAGTGATCTTTCTTGTTTTTTGAAAAGACAGTGACATCGTCAAGATAGACCACAACTGACTGGTTGATGAGGCCACGGAAATCAATGTCCATTGCTCTCTGAAAATTGCCACTGGCATTTATCAGTCCAAAAGGCATTTTCTTGTCAGCGTAAGTGCCCCACGAGGCACGAAAGGTGGTTTTAAGCTGGTCTAAAGTAGACATCAGGACTTGGTTATATCCTAAAAAATCGTCTAATAAAGATAGTCTTTCGGAACCAGACACCTGTTGCAGAATTTGTTCCATTGGAGGAACAAGGTAGTTGTCTTTATCAGATGCTCGATTTAAATTTCGAAAATCGACACAAAGTCGAATTTCTCCACTCTTCTTCCTTACAGGGACTAAATTAGACACCCATTGAGTATGCCTAACTGGAAAAATTATCTTTGCAGTAAGTAATTTGTTTAGTTCCTTTTTCACGGTAGGCTCCAATTTAGGATGCATTTTCCTCAATTTTTGTTGGAAAGGCTGAGTCTGGGATTTCATAGGGATTACGTGTTGTATGATGTTTGGGTTGAAAGTTTTTAAATCGTCATACGTCCAAGAAAATACATCTTTAAATTCTTTGAATAATTTTATAAAAGTGGACCTTTCTTGTTCAAAACATCCCTTTCCCAGATTAATATTTTGAGGGTTATCTCGTGTTCCTAAATTTACAGTTTCGTGCAGCAAACAGGAACTGTTTGTTTTGTAATTGACTACCCCTCTAAAATTGTCATGTAGGTCATAAAACTTCTCTAATCTCACAATAGATTTGGGGATAGAGTTTACCAGCTCGGATAATGATTATGGATATCGAGGATCAGATATTACCGTAAAATCTCAAAGATTCTCGTCGTGAGTACTTTCATCAATAACTGCATCCTGGAAGGTATCTTCCATATGCAGAAAATTGATGATCTGTTGATCATCATCAAATACTCTCCAGTTTGTGATGTTGTCCAGGATCGATGGCCTCTATAAAAATTCGACCGAGAATGCGTTAGGGGAAAGACCTTCAGCAAGCAACAATTTAGAAGCAACATTGGCTAGTAAATCAACTTCTGAATTACTCATCCTAGGAATGAAATTTATATTAAATGATATAAATTTGTGCATCAAACCCCATACCTCGGTTTGGTAATTCTTCATATGTGGTCACAAACAATGTATTTCATTTCGTACCTATTTGACTGCTATTTCTGAATCACTAAATACTACCAACTTTTGCACATACATGTCCAGTGCCTTCCTTAGTCCCTGCAGAAGTGCTTCAGACTTTGTTGTGTTGTTAGTAAATTCAAACTCTAATCGACAAGAAAAAAATGTTTTATTACATGTAAGGTCAATGAGCACACAACCAACACCTGCCCCTTCTCGGGATTTGGATCCATCAAAATATAGGGACTAGATTTGTGCGTCATTAACAGTGTTTGGCGTATTTGGAAAAGTTGGTGCCTGAGTATAGGCTGTTTGATCCAGATTTTATGAGAAGAAAGAAATGAATACAGATTATTAACAGGTGCTTAACACAAAATCACAGAGATATAGTAAAATTGGTTTTCTATTAATAAAGAAATAAGCTGGAAACTGTAAAATACAGCAGAAACAAGCTTGCTGGAATGGTCGTGCCTTATCTCTGAGAAGAGATGTGACGGTTGCGCTCATTCGCAAGAAGATCATTACAATGAGGCTTTGAAGGCCCTTTTACAATAAGCAGGAATGTCTAAAACCCTAGACATCCAAAAACCTAACCCTAGGAGATGAAGCGCCAAAAGTCATGTGGGCCCCGTTTGGGTAAGTTAGTACATGAACTTCTCGGGGTTGTAAATTTTGCATATGATCTCCGTTTTAGGCGTATGATAGCCCATTAGAAAGGTATCATCAAGGATATTCATGTAAGGCACAATATCGATGGAAATTTCACATTGCAAACCTATTTTCCCAAAAAACATCGTTTAGGGCCTCAAAAAGGCTCTGGAAGTGAAAACTGCTAAAAATAGTAAATTGCCAAAATTGCCAGAAAACTGTTTTGAGCCAGTTGGAAAAGGTGGGTGGCCACCGATATCCATCCGGATCAATCCTCCCTCCTTAGGAAGCAATGGTCTCCATTGCGTTGAGGTCCCCCATCAGATGAGGAAATTTCTGCTAAATTTGGCCCCGGGTGAGCAACTTGCCTTGGTGTAGGAGCTGCCCTGCTTTGACTACTCGATAAATATGGATCCTTTGTTGTCGACTGCCCTTGATCTGTGTGTCCACAATATGATCATTGGATGCCTTTTGTATGCAGTCGGGGTTGAGCTCTATTGGTGTCAGTTGTTCTGCTACTTCTGAGGTGTCCAATAGTGGTGGAAAATAAGGGCGAAGGAGATCCACGTTGAACACTGGGTGCAGGCCAAGGAAAGGAGGAATGTTGAGCTCAAAAGAATTATCCCCCACGGCCTTGGTGATAATTTACGGTCCATAACAGAGTGGGAGAAGCTTTCGATGGGGTCCTGTAAGGCATTCTTTCTGCAAGTGCAACCAAACTTTGTCGCCCACCTGAAACTTATGTGGCACCCGATGTTGATCATGGCATTGTTTGTACTTGTCATTGGACTTCTG
>ML786383.1:620086-634206 GCA_009831015.1 Picea engelmannii | reverse complement strand
ACATGAGGTGTATAGTTGATGATGTTGGTACATATTGATAAGTCATAGTTGATGAGTAGTTGACACATGATTGGTACATACTTGGCACATGGTTGGATGCACTTTTTTATGGTACAGGTTGATTACATGTTGGTGCATGGTTGATGCACTTGTTTATGGTACAGGTTAATTACAGGTTGAGGTACAGGTTGATGCATGGTTCAGATTTATTGGTACAGGCTTACAATGGTATATCTCACAGTGATAGTGTGACAGTGGTTCCATCATTCTACTTCTACTTCAGGGTGGCAGGACGTGGCAAGGATAGGTGGTTGTAGCCACCTTCCGGTTGTAGCCGGAGAACATTGGGGGTTGTAGCCTCCTTCTGGTTGTAGCCATAGATTTGGGGAGTTGGAGCTTCCCTCAAGTTGTAGCCTGAGAAACTAGGGGGTTGGAGCCTCCTTCCAGTTGCATTTGTAAAACAAAGGAAGTTGGTGCTTCCAATGAATGTAATTCTTCAAGACATATAAGAAAAAGCATTCCGTGGTTTTCTCTGGATTTGGGTTTCCACATAAAACACTGGTGTACTGTGTATATGTGTGATTGTTTATTTATTATTGTTCATTATTGGATAATAATTCTACATTGATATAACATTTGAAGAAAAAGGATTATAATTACGTTATTACTGATTCACCCCCCCCCTCTCAGTAATCCAACACTATAACCATGTTCTGTCATAAACCTGTCAAACTTCAAATACCACTACCTTGGAGCTTGATTTAGGCCATACAATATCTTCTTCAACCTGCATACCAAATTATCCTTCCCTTTGACCGCATACCCCTGTGGTTGCTGCATATAAATTCTTCCTCCAAATCCCCATGGAGAAAAGTGTTTTTACATCTAACTGTTCGAGATGCAAATCTTCTACTCCCACAAAACTTAAAATAGTCCTAATTGAAGTCATTTTAACAACAAGAGAAAATATTTCATCAAAATCTATACCTTTCTTTTGTGAAAACCCCTTTACAACAAGTCTATCCTTGTACCTCTTTTTTCCTCCATCTTCTTCCTTCAACTTGTAGACCAATTTATTCTGCAATGCTCTTATTCCTGCAGAAAACTGAACCAAGTCCCGAGTATGGTTATTTATCAAGGAATCCATTTCCTGTTACATGCCTTGCTCCAACTTATTTTTGGTTTCTACCCGCATTTCCTCTTCATAGCATTCTGGTTCACCAGAATGAGTCAACAATAAATAATACAATGAAGGAGACTATCGTTCAGGGGGTTTACTTAACCTGGTAGATCTTATAACAACACTTGCAGGAGTTTGAGGTACATGTTTCTCCTGTTGTTGTACATTTTGATTTTCTGGTTCCTTTGGAATTTCTTTTTCAGTGATCTCATCAAGCACTGTGTATTATGGTTTTCTTTTTCCCGTTTCTTTCCATGCAATTGATCTTTGTACATGACCTTCTCATTGAACATGAAATCTCTACTCCTAATGATTTTGTTATTTTCATAATCCCATAAGCGACAACCAATATCATTAACACAGTATCGAATAAAGGTACACTTCTTGGATTTTGCCTCAAGATTTGTTCTATTTTCTTTATCAATATGGACAAATGCTTCACAATCGAAAGTATTCAAAAAATAATACTTTACCTTTTTACTTGTCCATGCCTCCTATAGAATTATACCATCCAAAGAGGTTGAAGGTCCTATGTTTATTAAGTAAACAACAGTATCTATAACATATGCCCAAAACTGTAAGGGCAAACCAACATGCAATCTCATACTCCTTGCACACTCCATAATTGTCATGTTCATCCTTTCTGACACCATTTTCTTGTGGTGTTCTTGGAACTGTCTTCTCTCTAAGAATCTCATGGTATGAACAATAATCATTAAACTCCTTGATGTAATATTCACCTCCATTATCTTATCTGAGACACTTCAACCTTTTTCCTATCTCATTCTCAACCAAAGATTTCCATTTCTTAAAAGTATAAAAAACATCATATTTTTGTTGAATGCAATAGACCCAAGTTTTTCTAGTTGTATCATCAATAAAAGTAACATAATAATGAGAGCCACCAAGATATGATACCTGAGCTAGTCCCCATACATATGTATGCACAATCTCTAACCTTTCACTCTTCTTTTCTTTTCTGACTCTAAGAAATCTGACTCTCTTTTGTTTTCCATAAACACAATGCTCACAAAAGTCCAAATAAATTTGTTTAAGATATTGCAACAAATTTATTTTGTGAAGTATCTATATCCCCTTCTCACTCATGTGTTCAAGCCTATTATTACACAGTGTTGTATCCACTCCTGTAGAAACTAAAGAGATTGAAGAGTCCGTATTACCAGTACATAAATACATTGTAACTACCTTCTCTCCTTTTGCTATCACCAATGATCCTTTGGTGACCTTCCACACCTTATCTGTAAATATGGATATACAACCTTCACTTGCCAACTATCATGTTGAAATTATATTTTTCCTTAGATCTGGAACATGTCTTACCTCTTTCAACAACCATTGGTTTCCATTTCTTTGCTTTATTTTTTCCTTTCCCATTCCAACAATTTTTCATGGTGCATCATCACCCAAATGAACCTGTCCAAAATCACCTTGAACATAATCTTGAAAATGTTTCCTATGGGGTGTGGCATCAAATGAATCCCCTAAATCTACCACCCAAGACTCAAAAATATTATCTACAGAAAGAATCAAATATTCTTGTAACACATCACCTATTACATTTTATTCCTGATTTTTCTCTTGTTGTCCATCTCTTTATTTCTTTGGAGATCTGCAGTATTTCTTCATATGTCCTTTCTTCCCACAATTCTAGAACTCTATCTTTCCAATTCTGGATTTGGATCTGTCCTTCTTAGAATTCTCGTGGTTCCCCAAGCCCTTTCCTCTATCATTTTGTCTTCCCCTGTTCTCCATCTTCAATGCATTACTTGATGTCTCACCCATGCTTTTCCGTCACATTTCCTCACTAAGGATAACACCAACAACATCATCAAATTTTAAAGTATTTGAACCAAAGACAGAGTTACTTACAACCATGACCAAGCCATTCCAGCTTTCTGGAAATGAGCACAAGATTAGAAGATCCCTTACCCCATCATCAAAGTCCACTTTTACAGAACTTAGTTGATTAGTAACCATATTAAATTCATTTAAATGATCTGCAACAAACCCACCTTCTGACATCTTCATATTAAATAGTCTCTTCATTAGAAATACCTTATTGGACGTCGAGGGTTTTTCATACAATTTAGCCAATGCGTCCATCAAATCCTTTGTTGTCTTTTCTTTTGAAATATTGAAATCCGCCGACGTTGTCAGGCTTAGTCGTATCATTCCTAGAGCCCTTCTGTCAAGAATCTCCCATTTTTTATCCTTCATAGTCATCGGCTTCTTTGTTATTCCGCCCAATGGTAGGAATAGTGTTACGAGGAAAATATCTCTATGGCTAGGGTAAACCACAATAGACAAAAACGACTGCAGAAATAAACTCTATCCCAAAAACATGCTATATAAACCAATATGCAAGCGAGATAAGAAAGAGGCCTACCTCGTCCACATGTTCGATGAATTCCACCGTTGAGAACTTTGACCCAAAGCTCTATATCTACAACTAGTTCTCAACAACCAAGAAAAATAATCATATGGTGATAATACAAAAGGTTAGCACATTAGATAGCATAATCCATTAATACACATAACAAATACGCCCATGGGTAATAACTCAAATATTTGCAAGATATCAATTGGATGGGAAATGAGTATTTATGTTAATAAATGATCAACCGAAGTGAAAATATTATAGACTTCCATGTCGACATGGTTTGGAACTGAGAAACTAAGTTCCTTCTAGTTGGGCCTCCACCACTTCAATCCTCCACCAAAGGCAAGCTCATAAGAGAGAAACAATGAGGTTCTCAATCAATAAGGTTAGAGCTTGGGGGCTAAACATTGTGTTTAGACTTAAAGGACAAAGGGATGCAAACTCAATATGAAATAAATAATTTATCCAGAGTAACTTTGCTCTCAAATTTGAATTCTTTCTCCTCTTACCATAGCTCAGAATTGGACCATTTATAGCCTTCAAAATGGAACTGAAGGGTTCAGTCAGAACATTATGGAAGGCCAAGGATCATAAATCTTCTATCGTGACATGGAAACCCGACATTAATTTTCATTTTCAGGCACAAATACCAATGTGCGTGGGTTGTAGTGGAGCATCCTGCGTATACGCATGTTTTATAGTATGCAAGATGCGTACATGTGGAAAAATATGTATTTTTGGCTCTGGATTTTACAAACAAGGATGATAAGTCTGCATGGGGAAATGGAAAAATGCTTTTTGTGCAAGATTTCATAGGGTGAGGCAAATATTAATTAACAAATTGCCCCTAATGTGTGAGGTCAAAGGAGTGTCTGTGATGGCCTAAATACATTATAAACAACCCAGAAGTGGAGTGATGGGGAAGCAGCTGGAAGAATTAGTTGCTTGTTACATTTTGTACTGACTTTGTATACATGGATTTCAAATAGAATTACACTGTAGATCCATGTGAAAATATACCAAACAAGTGTTCATGGCCATGAATAGGAAAATACAAATACGGTTACATGTCAATAGTTGTCATAGTCACGGACAAGGCCCAATAGAACCAATATCAAAACCAATCTGAAGATATATGTATACAATGGATTATAATCTGATCTCCCATGATCATTGAAGTCATATAAGTATTGGTCCAATGAAAAGGAAGCAACAACTCAGGAAAGTTGCGACCACATAGTGATGTCTTCAAGTCTTCTACACAATC
This sequence comes from Picea engelmannii, assembly GCA_009831015.1. Lineage (NCBI taxonomy): Eukaryota > Viridiplantae > Streptophyta > Pinopsida > Pinales > Pinaceae > Picea > Picea engelmannii. The sequence goes on along the minus strand of ML786383.1, from coordinate 629,358 downwards.
CGCCAAAGGTGAAAGTCTACATCATGTGAATAAAGGAGTTGAGGTCGAACACAATGAGACATCGTTTGATTGTCGGTCATTGAGGCATACTATTAACAAATGCGAGACAACCTATCGATAATGAAAGTAGGTATCAAGGAACCGAGTACATTCTTACAAGTGTGAATAGAGGATTCAGTGTCGAACACCTGAAGAATCCAGTGATCAAGAGACATTGATGTATTTCCAACTGTCGATGGTGAGAGAACCTGCTGCTAAAGACTGCAAGCCTCAATGTACTCATAAGAATCTAGGTCTTGTTTCCAAAATAAATGAGTTGAAGTCGATGGAAAGAGACCCGCTGAAAGGAGAGAATTAAGGCATCTCTCATCAGTCAGCATGAGGTACAAAGCAGGAGCTTCATGATTTGGTGGAAATCGAACGAAGAACATGTTCATGAACCAATGACCCCATGCGTCTTTCGCATGTGCCAAGTGCAAGTGGTACACGAAAAAGACCCTCTAAATAGCAGCCAATGATGAAAATTGCTGACAAATGAGAGCAAACCATCGATAAGGCTAATGGAATCCAAGACACTGCATGAATCCGAATGTGTGAATAGATCTCTTGTCGTCGAACACAAGGGAAACCACCTAGTCAACGACCAATGATAAAGTGTTGACTGTTGGGTTCAAGTTTACCTATCGATGATGCAAGTAGGATCAGGGTGCATGATAGGACTACAATATCATGTGAATTTGAGACAAACTGAGGGTATGACTGGCATACAAATTCAAGAGTTCTAAGAAGTGGCTGACACAGGTTGATAGACTTCCTTTGAACCAGAGCATGAGACATATGGAGGACTCCGACAGCATAGACCCGATGATGAAACCATGAGATGCAGGAGGCATCGATAAAATTCTCTATAGGGACTGGAAGAGTAACCAGTCGGTAGAGAAGACTTTGTAACGAGCTCAACTTCCTAAGGCCATGCTAATCCCAAAATTATGATGATAAATGGACTCAATAATTTTTTTTTATGTTCAAAGGTGACACGACTACTGCCAATAAAATATAATACTCCCTTCCCACCCATCTTTTTTTGTTTTTTCATAGACAAATGAATTCTATGATACAGAGGAGGAAACGAGTGTCACAAGTAAGGAAAACTAGTTCCAACAGTGGAACATACCTACACTCAATGCAAGAAGATGCATGTGGGAGATGGACACTCGGGGGAATGTTCCCTCCTAGGTATAGGGTGTCAAATTGCTAAGGATATAAAAAAGGATCTGCTTGGTTGAGGATGCAAAAACTACTGAGGAAAACGATTTATAACGCAAAGCGAGAACCGGCTATAAGCTCAATACTACAAGTGAGGGCATGAGATGCAATCACAACTTAACGCCAAAAAATGTCATTTTTTATGTCTTTTAGTATACTTGGTGTGAAAAAGGGATAAAATTGTGCCAAATAGACATCCTTTCAAATCTAATTTATGAGCGTGAAAGAGACAAGTTCACTCGGAAATCTTTTCGCTTTTTGAAGACAAGTTGGAAAAGAGATTAAATCAAACTCGTAACCTTTCAAGTCCAATTTAACGAGTGTGAAAGGGTCAAAATCACTCAGCAATATTTTTTATTTTTGACCAAGTCAGAAAAGAACTTAACTCAGACTCATTTGGGAGAGTCTAGACGGAAAGTCACAGGGGGGGGGAGCCAAGGCTCCTGTGCATAAATTCTGCGAAAAGTCAGTATCTTACGAATAACCGACATAAGCTTGGGAAACCCAAATCTCTCCAAGTCGAGGAGGATAAAGCACCAGCGGAGGATATAGTCTCAGTGATATATCAGATAATGTCCCTTACTGAAAAGGACATAGGTGGGGGCATTGGATACCCCACAATACCATCCCAATTGAAGGTGATCTCTTCAAAAATCAGAGGGAGAGGACTCAGGGAAAGTAGAACTCTCTCTCATTCAAAGGGTGCAAGATCAGGGATGTTGACGACATGGTTGAAGGATGCATCACCCTCCACAAGGAGAGTAGGATTGACCAGAGATTGCACTGGTGCAACCACTTCTTCAACTCTAGGTTGAAAAGGATGCAGGATAACAGGGATAGGGGACACATCACCCTCAAGAACGGGGGTGTGGTCAAGAGAATATTACAACGGAATTACTGTCGTGTCAATCAATGGAGAAACAAGGTGTGGGGAAACCACATATGCCTTAGAATCTGAAGGGCCCTTAGGTGAGACCCATGCTTCTAGTATCCCAACAGTGGTTGGACAAAAATGAGTAAGGTGATCTCCTTCGCAAGTCTTGTAAAGGAATTTAGGCTTACGTCTGAATCTAGGATTCTCGATGCCCCAACGTTGTCCACAACGGATGGTGACATGCTCTCAACGTGACTGGAAGAGGAGAGAGAGTCATCTCCTACATGATGTATAGAGGTTGGAGATGTGACATTGATCTGACTCATGGTGACTAGAGGGGTGCCCCCAGAATGGATAACAACGGCTAGGTGTGGGTTGTCAACATGACTTGCAAAGGTTGTTGATCCGTCTCCAATATGACTGGCAAAGGTTGGTGATGGAGCCCCAGTATGGCTAGCAGTGACTAGGCTAGCGGCGAGCTATGGCATTTGATACCAAGGTACAAGGAAAGATTGACTTTGGAACATTGCAGGCTAGGAAGGGTCCTGGTTTACCCGTTGTCCCTGTATGGAAAGGTAGTATCCTTCACCTAACTGATTTGAAGAGGTATGTACGGGCATCATCACTGAAGAGTTTGTGAAGAAACAAAAGTATGATAAGTATTATTTGAGTGAGGATATATGTTGCCCCCTTGTGAAGGGGTTCCATAAAGAGGGTATCCTGAACCGTAAAACTGATTCTCCCCATGTGAAATACCTGGGGATATGTGTGGATCCGCCATGGGAAAGGTGTTCAAAGGAACCAACATGGAAGACGAAGGATACAAAGATGGGGTGTACTAAGTAGAATAAGCACCCATGTGAGCATTGGCTCCTGAAAGAGAATAAATAGGATTGGATCTGTAAGAGGGGAGGTTCCAACCTCCCACGGTGAGAGTTGGTTGAGGGAAATGACTCATATCGAATGAAGAAGTAGGCATTGGGGCCATGGTTCCCCCAGATCCAATGTTAGGATTCATATAAGTGGACCAGGGGGAGGATTGTAAGGGTGAAGGCATATCAACAGGAGAATGATTAGGAACCCAAGGTGTGGACTAAGCGTCATAGTTTTGCATACCATTATGAAATGATTAAACATCATGGGGGGGGGGTAGCAATGAATGAGGGAGTTGAAGGAACTCCACTATACATGATAAAGAATACTCAGTAAAAGATATTAATGCCAACTAGCAATCAAAGACCACACCAAAACGCAAACGACCGATATGCATATAAATGGGGTAAAGTGGTTGAGAGTGGCCTCCCTCCCTAAAGAAAGTATGTCTTGCCCAAAAGGGGCCTGAGAATCCCTGCTAAAGATCAGAGCTAACAAAATTAGTTATAAGGGCCCTCGTGGGCTTAACAACCAGTTGATCAGATCCCCCCGGAGAGGTAATCCTCCATAAAGGTTGTGTTTTTTTCGACCCTTATCTGACCCAGGGTACCTGCAAGTAACCTATGAGACACCTAAGTCAAGCAACTAATAAACCAATGTATAACCGATGCACAGGTGAGCAGTCGTAAGTTAGGTCCACAATATGGGCAGGGTAGCAAAACTCGAAACCTTGAAAGCATTACCTCTCAGGGAGGTAAGGGAACTAACAAGATCCACAGATACGAATAGATCCCTAGAAATATCTCTGATGATGTTGGGCCCCAACAAACCCCTTCCTTTTCTTTAATCAAAATCTAGGGTCCCTCAAAATTTTACTTGGATTCTTCATTTCTTTCCCTTTTACTTGATTGGATTGGTATTGGTTTGATTTGTTTCGAGGTTGGTTTGATTTTATATTCTTTTCTTTTGTTTGGTTTGAATTTCATGAAATTTAAATTCCATTTCGTTTTTCTTTCTATAGAGTTTTAATGTTGATGGACGAGCTTCATAATTTGGGAGTTTTTATTACGACACATCTTTCTATGACATTTGTTCACATTTGATCAAATTTGAATGAGGGAGAGACGAACATAGAAATCTTAATTTAAACAAAAACCTTAATTTTTATCAACTTTTACTTTCATTTAAATTATGATTATGTTTTCGTCTTTTGCTCATTAACAATCATTTTCACAAAATCATTTGGTAGGTTTAATTAATTAAATTATTTTGTTAGTTTGCATCTCATTTCAAAATAAAAATAAAATAATAAAAATAAAGAATTATATATCATTTGTTTGATTTTGTGAAAAAACAAAATTAATATTTTTCTCCTTTCCATCAACTTGAAGCTTCTAGAATTTTAAGATCATATTTGAAAGGAAAATATAAACAATGTTTTTTTAGAACTTATAGTTAGTTTAAATTCATTTTTTATTTTATTGTTCTAGATTTTGTTTTATTCACAATTTTTAGGTTATTAATTTAGGCTTCTTTTTGTTTCACAAGTTTCTATTATCAGTTATTTGGTACAAATCTGATCATGGCTTGATTTTATTATCTAAATATGTTCAAGATAATTGATCCAAAAATAATATTGGATTGTTGCAAATAAATTATGAACAACAACAGATAATATTTGGAAATGTGTTCAAGAATAGACACATGATTTTGCAGGACTTCTTTCAGCCAAATGGTTGAAAACCCATCTCCAGAATGGACCCATTTAGCTTATACACGGGAATTTTCTCAAACAAATGCACGATTTGAGAGATATTTGTGTCTCTTTACGAGGAAAATTTCAGGTGGCAGAAATTATTATTGACTCCCAGACTGTTCATTCATTTTGTATAAATATATGAGAAAGTTCGGAGCCATAGGATCCAAGAAATTAAGAGGAGGATTTTTATCCTTTCTCTTTTGTATATTATTTCTTTTGTAAACTTTTTTCTTTTCAAATAGAGTAACGGATGGTTGGAATATTTGGGAGAATGGACAAGTATTTTCAAAGAATAATATGGAATTCCAGGTTTCTTAATGTCTTTTGTCCTGTGAGTAAAATGGTTTTATTTTCATTATAATATCTTCATATTCTTTGAATAATTTATTATGCATTGATTTAAATTAGCTTTAGTGTGTTTTATCAATACATAGTTAATTGTTATCATTTATATATTAATTTTTTCAATCTTTAAGAGTCTATTATCCCAAAAGTTCTTCCTGGACCATATGATGAACATATTTTGTTGAAACTATATGAGAAAGAAGTTTACTCTTTGGCTTTCATCCTGTGTAGACTTTGCAATGTTTTTTTCATTGTCTTCTCATGTAATTTCTTGATGTGAAATGTTATCTGTGTCGAATTAGCTTTATCAGTTCTACACATAATATTTTATATCATGTTTTTCTTTATGTTGTTCATTATCTTATGGTTTAGTTTATATATGTGACTGATTATCTATTCAAATATTTTGAGTTTACATCTGATGCTAGATAGTTGGTAACACCATTCCTGAGAATTGAAATTTCTTTCATTTTCAGTTATTGGACATTTCAAGGTCACAAGATATATAATTATTTGTCTTTCTGTCGTTGTAAACTTGCTCCAGAATATGAAACACTTCCTTGAATTTCTCCAGGAAGTATTATTATTGATTTTTCCATAGGTTTACACTTGACACAGGTTAAGAGGAGCTCATACAAGGACAGAGAGATGAATTCATCTTAGTGTTGTTGATCAATGAGAGGTTAGTAGGTGCATTGCTTTCTTTTATTCAAATTTGTTTTTATATGAATGAGACGATGATTGCATTAATTAGCTTTCATTGTTTATGTGTCATTGTTTCAATTGTATTTTCTTAATATTTATTAGTTTAAAATCTTTAAACATTAAAAAAACAAAAAGATTTATGTTCTTACTTTATCTTATTTTGAAACATTATTATCAACATTCATTTTCGCAAGATTTCAAGTAAACCTTGTAAACCGTATATAGATTGTTTATAATCATTTGTATATTCACGTTTCTTTTTAATAAACATTAGTAAGTAATATATCATTTGTTAGAATCATAACTTTAGATCAGTTTATTTATTTTACTATTTTTAGGACTTTAGTTGGCTAATGGAACCATTAAACCTGTTGGGTCAGATCATACCAAACGACTTGGGTTAATTAGACAACCCCGGTCCGGATCTAACCTTCCAGTTGACGATGTGTATCGGGGGGATATCCCTTCAACCGATGCTATGAATGTATCGGGGGGATATCCCTTCAACCGAATTCGCGTGACCTCGTGATTAACTCCGGTGTGAGCGGAGCCTCCTGATCTTACCAATTATACAATGGATTTTTCCACTCCCTTTCTCAGACACATATGTTGATTTAATTTCCTTGGAGAATTTTACTCACAAAATACTATTCCAAGGCACTAAATCCTAACCTAGTTTGTGCACCCTAGAAAACAAAATCGTGACTAATCAATTTTAAATTATAGCGTTAATTTTAGTGGTCGTGATTACTCCAAAAGGTATGGTAGTGAAACTCATGGTGTTATGACTCTGCAAGAAAAGAAAATATGAAAATAATGCAAAGTTCTAACTTCAACTTTCAATGAATGATATGCTTCTAATAACAAATGCAATTTTCAATTTCAACTCTGCAATTCTGAAGTAAAAATGCAATCTTTCATTATATGCACTAAGCTAATGACAAGGACTCAAAAGACAAAAATGTGAAGCAATGCAAAATGCCTATTTTTTTGTATTTTCAATATAATAAAAATGAAAATGCATGGACTAAAAAGTGACTTGATATATAACCCTACTATGTATAGAAATAAATAACTCAAGCAGGATACCAAGAAACAAAGCACTTAGCCCAATGTACAAGGACAATCAAAATGAAAAGATGATGAGAAGACTCTGCCCTAAAATTCAACCAAAGATAGGTTTCTTGTCATCCCACAAGAACTTAACAGGCACTATAGAGACCCAAGAAGGCTCAACAAACATCAAATACCACCCAACAACCACCATACCAAGCAAACAGGTAAGGAAAACTGATGTATGCGATTGTTTAGGAAAACAGAGCATATATATGCAGCTTGCAGAGGGACAACCTGCGTATATACGTGACTGTCAAGGGAAAAAGCGCATATATGTTTCAAAAACAAGGTCAGGCAAGGGAGAAGGCTTAAAACTAAGACCAAGAGTGAACAGAGGTTTTCAAGCAATGATACAACAAGAAACACCATAATAACGAAATAAATATAAGGAGAAAAGTATTCCAAACCCTAAGAAAGAAGATTCAATCCCCGGTATGGTCGCCAATCCTATTATGAGGAAAATATCTCTATGACTAGGGTAAATAAAAATAGACGGAAACGATTGTAGAAATCAACTCTATCCCAAAAACATGCTATATAAACCAATATGCAGGCGAGATAAGAAAGAGGCCTACCTCATCCAGATGTTCGATGAAGTCCACCGTTGAACACTTTGATCCAAATCTATATACCTGCAAGTAGTTCTCAACAACCAAGCAAAGAAAGAATATGGTGATAATATAAAAGGTTAGCACATTAGATAGCATAATCCATTAATATACATAACAAAAACGCCCATGGATAATAACTCAAATATTCACAAGATATCAATTGGACAAGAAAGGAGTATTTCTATTAATAAATGATCAACATAAGTGAAAATATTACAGACTTCCGTGTCGGCACGGTTCGGAACCGAGAAACTAAGTTCCTTCTATCTGGGCCTCCACCAATTCAATCCTCCCCCAAAGGAAACCTCATAAGAGAGAAACAATGAGGTTCTCAATCAATAAGGGAAGAGCTTGGGGGTTGAACATTGTGTTCATACTTAAAGGACAAAGGGATGCAAACTCAATATGAAGTAAATAATTTATCTAGAGTAACTTTGCTCTCAAAGTTGAATTCTTTCTCCTCTTTCCATAGCTCGGAATTGACCCATTTATAGCCTTCAAAATGGAACTGAAGGGACAAGTCGGAACGTTTCCAGTATATGGAAGGCCAAGGATCATAGATCTCCTATCATGACATGGAAACACAGCATTAATTTTCATTTTCTGGCACAAATCCCGATGTATGTGGGTTGTAGTGGAGCAACCTACGTATATGCATGTTGTATAGTATGCAAGATGCATACATGTGGAAAAATATGTATTTTTGGCTCTGGATTTTACAAACAGGGATGATAAGTCTGCATGGGGAAATGGAAAAAGGTCTTATGTGCAAGATTTCATAGGGTGAGGCAAATCTTGCTATAACAAATAGATCCTTCTAATATAAATAATCTTCCATCTGCATCTTCCATAACTGGTAGTTTTGGCCGTTAAATTTCTCAACCCTAAACTTTCCATCTTCCGTCATTGCTCCCACTCGAAACAGGAACCATCTTTTCCTACGAGTTACCTTTCACTCTAATACCAGTTGTTAGAAAAATAGGATCACGGAGCAATAAAATAAAAAAAAATGCTGAAATAAAACACAAAAGATACACAATACAATAGAGACACATATATACGTGGTTCACCCAGTGTGGGCTACGTCCACCAAAGAAATTGCCATGTCCTTCCTTTATTATTATCCAAGAAATGAAGGGATACAACCTACAACAAACTCGTTGTAACTTCCTCTTCTTTCTCTCACAGTCTCCTCTCTCAGAATACAATATTTGCTATGATACATAGCCACAATACATTTCCCTCATAAAAGAGGGTTGCCTTCTAGGGAAAAAAACCATAACATAACTTCTAGCATTAGATCCGTGACCTTATAATGAACGATCCATATTTACAATGAAATTATAATATACATTTACAAGGAAATTTTCTTTCGGGGGCTTCGTCCCCGAACTTCTGCTTTCCCTCGGACCTCGCAGGGGGGGGGTAACACCCCCTGCACTCCCCCGCGTGGATGAGTGTACATTCTTCTGGTGTGTAAAGTCTTCATGGGGTATAAACATGGCTGAAAATAAAATACCTCTGAATCAGGAAGATAATCAGGCTCCACAACCAACAAGAACAAGTCCCTTGATCAATACTTGGTTGATTTTAATGCTTTGAGGAGAGGGGTAGAGGAAGCCTTGGTTGTATTCAACAAGAGGTTTTACAGTGTTTATCATAGCATGCCAGTGGAAATCCGACCTTCCGAGATTACTGCCACGATGTACTATGAAATGGCTCA
>ML786383.1:574195-588435 GCA_009831015.1 Picea engelmannii | reverse complement strand
TACTGTGACAGAATACTTAACCAGATGACAACAATGCACTTCTTATTTGAGCAAGTGATTACCATATTCGAATGTCCCAGGATATCGATGAGTGACCAAGGTACCCATTTTATTAATAGTACCATCCAGGCTATGACTAAAGAATTTGAAGTCTATCACCAAAAGAGTACACCTTATCATCCTCGGGCAAATGGGATAGTAGAAGATTTCAACAAGATTTTGGAGAATGCCCTGACGAAGATTTGTAATGTGAATAGAGATGATTGGGATGTAAAAATACCAACATTATTATGGGCATACAGGACTACATGCAAGAAGTTGACATGACGGACACTATTCAGATTGGTGTATGGACAAGAAGTAGTGGTGCCATTAAGAGTTTGGGTACCCAGTCTATGCGTAGCAGCAATTAAACATATGACAGAAAGAGGCACAATACAAGAGAGGTTAAGTCAACCAATGGAACTGGAAGAAGACGGGATTCTGGCAGGATTCCACCAAGAAGTGCAAAAATAAAGAGACAAAGACTCGCATGCAGACACATAAAGAATAAGAGTTTTAAGGAGGGAGATATAGTTCTCCTCTATGACAATAAATTTTTGCAACATCTTGGTAAATTCATAATGCATTGGCTAGGTCCATATGAAGTGAATTATGTCACATATGAAGGATCTATGCAGCTAAATAAATTGACAGGAGCATAACTGCAAGGAATGGTGAATGGTAGTCAACTGAAACTGTATAGGGACAATCGACCTACTAACTCTCAGTAGTTGCAGCGTAGTACGGAATCCCTGTGTATAGTGTACTATAGTAGATATTAGGAGATAAAACTTATAAAAAGACATAAAAAGTAGAAAAAGAAGAAAAAGGAAGACAAAAGTAGAAAAAAAATATATATATATATACAAAAAGAGGAGGAAGTTGGATGAATGACAGAAAATCGGAAAATGTCGCGTGCAACAGACAAACAAATAGTGCGACAAGAAGTAAAAGTTATCGCGCTCAGGATATGACTGACATAAACAAAACATAGCGTGTTAGAGAAAATTCACAACAGAAATGTGTGACACACTGGAAAGTTACAGTGCACCGGAAAACAAGCCAACTGTCAGAAAAGCAGAAACCAGTCATCAAGAGAAAAAGGTGCAAACTGAGCATATATGAAATTTAATGAATTATTCACAGGAAGTTTTAGAACATTTATGGAAATAAAGGAAGCATCTTCAAGAAGATTCATGACATTTATGACACCCCGTATATAACTAAAAAGCGGGCTAAACAACCCTCATTAGGAATTTGAGCATACTCAAAGCTAAGGAGCATGAAGACAAGCGGTGAACATGCGATTTCAAAGATTTTAGCAGTAGAAGGAAGAATTACATAAGATGGCACCGCCAAATTTCAGTGCACCTATCCAAGTGGGAAGAAAAACATGAAGCAGTCATAGGTCACCACAGGAACCCACAGAGGAAGAATAGGTCTATACACAACCGGAGGGAATCGTCGATGTCGATGTTATTCCTTCACCACAGGCCGAACTAGTGAGCTCCACACTGGTAGAGGAGGAGGGGAAGGCTCCAACGATGGTAGAGATGGAAATTGACTCACAGGGCAGTGTGGGGGGCCAAAACCCATCTATGACAGGAAACCCAAAACAACCAAAACAAAGCCGAAGTATCCCACCAAAAGAATGGCATTGACAGTGAAAGAACGAAATTTGACGAGTCAGGGTCACAACCTATGGTAGGGTCCGCATAGCAAGATGAAGTGCAAATCAAATATATCATCGCAAGGTCCCCGCACAAGCATCCCGAGGCCTCTATAGTGTTACCACACATTCCATATGGGGTGAAATCCACACCAATATTGTTGGGTTGTGTCGCAAAATTGAGATATGCATACCACTTTGTGTCTGACACCAAAAAGTTCCCAGAATTTTCACAATAGTTTTACATGGAAAGCCTGGGAACAAGTCTGCTAGGAAATCCAGTGTTGCAGTCGAAGCAGTTGATAGAAGGACTAGTAAACATAGGGATTCTTATGGATGGACAGACCGGTTTCCATCGATGTCGAGTTGATTTCATTCATCACAGGACTACCATCAAATGGAAAGAATCTCGTGTAGTACATGGATGTAAAAACAAAGGAGAAGGCACTCGCGAAGGTAATGAAGAAAACCTACAAAACAGAAAGGAGATTGCAAGGAATTATAATCAAATGGATTAGTGACATAGCCACCATTATGGCAACAAAGTTGATGGTGTGAAAACTCCTTCAAAAATGTCACAAGGAGGAGTTCCCCATAGGATTTGTAGTAGCATAAGTGCAGAGTGCAAATGACACCATGTTAATTTGGGCCCCATACTTGTTGAATCTATTCCTAGACAACTACAAATATGCGCAGGACTTGGGGATTGAGTTCCACTACTCGTGGCTAATAGTGTTGATAGCGTTGATCATATGGAAGGAGCCTACATACTCTCACTTCTATGACATAGTGGGACAATGTCGTGTAGCATGATAGAAATACTTGGGGAGCACTACAGATCCGAAACAAAGAAGTGGCAATGCTAGCACATTTTCTAGGTATCTAAGAGAAATGAAGGAAAACATCTCCAATAGCTGGAGAATAAATCCCGAGGTGGTCACACAGTACCATGGGATATCCAACTTCAAGGATACCTGATACAACATGTGGATCCAGACAAGGAGTGGCTACAACTTCGGTACTGCGTCAACGTAGAAGAGGTAAACTAGGAAATAAAGGACTGGGTGGATGACTGGAAGATCTGAGTCATGACCAAAGACATTCCCAAGGGTAAATAACTTGAAGAAAGATCATCAAAGACATATACAAGAGGAATATTCACAATGAATAAACCACCACAGCAAACGAACCCAGGCCCTAAGCCAACGCAACTAAAGAAGGACAGTGCCCCAAAGAAGAATGGGTAGACAGGTAAGAAGGATAATTTCCCCACGCAGGAGGAACAAGGAGGGGGGGACACAACGACACAAGGAACCCTAACAATGACAACTCCACAAGATGCAGGTCCACCCAAAAGGTTGATCATGCAAATAGGGTGGCCACGCAAGAAGGTCAAGGCACATAAGGATATCCTAGAATACACAAACATTGAGGATGATGTCGACTTGGTACCAGAGAGAGTTCAGGACTGCACGAATGAGGAATATGAGGAGGTAAATAACCAAAGATAATAATAATGAAGGAGTTGGCAGAGGTTAAATGGGTCCTGGAATAGATACAAGCGACATAGACAAAACATAGGGGAGAAGAACTGATCCCGCGATCGACAGAGGCAGGGGATAGAACCACACAAGAAGAGGAAGAAAAGATCCAACTCATAGCACATGAAATTCCAAGTTTCCACATTACAACAAATATGTTGTATTTAAAGGAGGACATGGCACAGACACTGCTTAAAGACTTGGCACAGGTTGAGTTGTTATTAGCCAAAATAGCAATGAAGGTGTTGTACAGCTTGCAATTCAATGTCACACAGGAAGTATAGTCATGGGCTAGGGAAGATGTGACAGAGTTGGAAGTCACCAGAGATGGTAGGGACGTGCTACAACACATTGTAGAGAAGTTCAAGTTGGAAACAAATGAGGAGAAGAAGCGTGTGGATAACCTCGAGTATAAGCTGAAGGAAGTATTCACAAATATTCCAGACATCGCGCAGGAGGTTGTGAGAAACACCAAAGAATAGATTCATATCATCGCGCAGACACTCGAGAGGTACAAGAAGGAGATAGAGGAACTCAAGGAAAACTTAACACTGAAAACTTCTCCTGAAGTCACAGCCGAAAGTGAACAACAGGAATCCTTGCAAAATAGATATGATTGAAAGAGAAGCCAAGGAGGTCACATAACTCTTTGAGAATAGTATGTAGATCTAGACTAGTCTTGAGGAAGACGAGAAGGTCCAACAACTAGATCAATAGGAAGAGAAGGTCAAAACTACAATGCAGAATTTTAAATTGCAAAAAAAGGCCATGAGAATCACTGAAAGATTGAAAGGGAAAGGGATGCAGGAGATGAAGATACTACAAATGGAACTCAAAACTGCGTAGAAAAATAATAAGGCAAGGCAAGCCCAATTGGAACCACTCTAGGAGAAAAAAACACAAATAATTATTGAACTGGAGAAGTAAAAGACAAGGATGGCACAGGTCCATGCAGAGAGTGCATAGTCTCTGAAGGAACATATTACAATGCAGGTGGTAGAGGAGCTCATAGATAAAGGTGTGTAAGCTAAATCCAAATGGGAGGAAATAGAAGGGAAGTTCCATGACTTAGAGAAGACCGTGCAGGGAGAGAACACCACTTCAGTGGCTCGAGACAATACACATGTTAGTGTTGGGGGCATGTTGGCGCAGGCCTATTTTTGGAGAGAAAGGTCTATTTTTGGAACACATGCCATAGGTGGCAGAAAAGCAGCATGCCGAAAAAGAAGGAAAAGCAACATGTGGAAGGAGGAGGAAAAGAAGTGCGGCACGCATGCAGAAAAACCTAGCCATGTTAGGGTTATGGTTTTGGACATGAATGTAATGGCTATAAGCTAGTAGAGTAGTATAGATAAATACCTAGGAGACCTAAGTAGAGGTTATTGTTGGTCATTGGTTGATTGGTGAGGGACATATAGTGTTGGTATGAATAACATAGTTCTTGAGGGTTAGGTCACAGGCTGTGGAGCCTAGTGTGATCTAGTATGCCTCACATAGGGTACTTACCCTCCCTTTTTATTGTAATCTTGAAGAATGTAATGTGCGCAACACATATGTTGCATAAATATGAACAAAATAACATAAGAGATAGATATTTGTGGACGTATCCCCAAGGGGGGTGAACCATGGTAAATCTATTGTGTTTATGTGTCATGAATGGTTATTTTAATGTTATGTGAATTATCATTCAACAGATGAATGATTAAATTGATTATGACAACAAACATGCATAATTGGATGAATGAATGAATACTATTTTTAGATGAATGGGGAATAATTTTGACGCATGAGGAAGAGGATTTGAATTTAGTCCCAATCCCTTCCTTGACTACAAACACCTGAGTATTACAGTCCCCCATAAATCTATCTCGAGTGAGAATGCATTGTGCATTTTGTGCACAACGTTTCCTTCTGGTTTACCAAGAGGGATGATAGTTTGAGGGTTTTGTTGGAAACATATTGAGATCATAACCTGGGTCAGCGCAAGTGTCCAACACTATACATGGCCCATGGGCTAATTTTCCATTCTTTTTTTTCTAAAAGTTATTTGTATAAATTCTATAAAATAAAACTATTTTACCTTAAAATAGCCCATTTTTTATAGAAAATATAGAAAATATTTAGAAATTTGAGTATTTTTACAAAAATATTGCCAAACATTTTATAGTTTAAATATTAAGGACAAGTAAGATTCGCCAAAGTTTCTATATTCTGAGATAAATTTCCATCTTTAAAATAATCCCTGGTGGAAATTAAATGTTAATCCTTCACACTTGGGACTTGAAGACAAAATGAGGGAAAATTCGAGAGTTTGTTAATTATCACGGTGATGTATTCTTCATCCACAAGTGGGCCTCACGTGCTAAGATTCATGTGTAGGTATATATGCTGAGATTTTTATGTTGATAGGAGTTCCTATTTTGGAAATAGGATGGAGGGTGAAAGATTGTACAGTGGGGATACATCCAATAGTAGTGTCTTGTTTTTTTTTTAAGCAAAAAAGAAAACTATAAATTTCTATTAAGATGGTACAAAATAATACAAACTCTATTTTAGGGGTCCTGCCAAAACAGTAACTAGGGATCCCCACATAAGACTGATGTCTTCTAGATTTTCCAAAATCCCAATAGCCAAAAGGTCAAAATTCAAGGTCCAAACATTATCCCCTACCAACCTAGATTCACCATGGCTTCTACCACTATGCCCCAAGATTTCCATATACTTATAATTATGAATGCTTATATCCATAAAAAGAAGGACCATACCAAAAGACTCTATGGCTTTCGAAGGTGACCCCACGCTGAAACCCTCGATCTATTTTGTATGGTCGAGATTTGACAGGAGAGAGGGCCCTTCTAGGATCGAGCCCCGACCCAGGAGAACTCCCTTACCAAATTGTTGTTCTTTTGTCCTTACAAGGTGATATCCATTTTTGGGAACCTTTTACTCTATCACAATGGGACACTCCTAGGTTCCTTCACAACAACCCTCCCTCCGCTAGTGCTTGGTCCTTCTATTCATGTATTCATAGTCCCTTTCAATAAACGAAACACCAAATTTATCTTTACAAAAGAGTTCAAATTTTTCTTCCAACATCATTACCCCTTTTCTGAGTGTTTCATTGTCATGTTCATGATGGGAGAGAACTTGGAGGACCTACTGCTACTGTTGCACCATGGCTTGAGTGATCATTGTTTTATTTCACTAGTAAATATCCATCGGACGAAAACTATTTAGTTTCCTTGGTTCGTTACTAGCCCGAGTCCCGTACCCATTCTCTCACATCTGATATAATATCCTCCTCTGATGTGGTCCTTCTCTTTTTTTTCACCTCTTTTTGGAGTTCCTCCATAGTCTTTTTTTCTTTTACAGTGCCTCGGGTACAAAATTTGTGGTTGGATTCCAACATGACTATCTCTGCTTTAGATTTTGAGCGGGTCTTCCTAGGGAAGGACTGGCTCTCTACCTTCCTGGTTCTCTTCCCCAACCATCGGAACTAGGGGAGTTCCCCCATTCCAATTTTTTTTTCTCTGGTAACATCTTCTTTTGGACCAATTCCCCTCCCCAAATATTTTCTTCATTAATATTGGTCTGGGTTGGAAAATCCCCCTTAACCATCTTTGGCCGAGCCCCTCTAAAATCTAAGTGAATTCCTATGTCAGTCCCTTTGGTGGCCAGGTGCGAAGGAAACTACAGAGCCCCAAGGTGAAGGGAATTCTCCCAAGCCTCTTTTCCCTCAGAAAAATCCTACACCTCTCTATTCTTGATTTCCCTTTCCAACAGTGCTAGCACTTCTCCATGCTCAATTCTTATGATAGATTTTCCTATAAATAGATTTGGTCTCCTTCATCATAATGCCTCTGAGTCATCTTTTCCTAGCAATCTTAACCGTATTCATCATTCTCCAGTAAGCCCTGTCCTCTTCTCTCGTAACCATAATACCTATGGTACTGGTGTCAGACACCTTTGGCGTCGTCTCGGTTTCATATCTAATACATGTTTTTCTCATCTACAGATCTCTTTACCTTCCTTTATCGATCATCCTTACTTGCCATGTCTAGCCATTGAATTCTATTCTCTACCACTTTTCTCAAAATGGGGTCTAAATCCTTATCCCCAAGTCCTATACCCTTATGAGATGACATTTAAAACTATGTGGGGACATCTGGCTCCCTCGAGCCTAGGGCCTCGATCTCTCCAACTGTCTCCTCAACCATATGAAGGGTGTCTGCATTAGTTAAGTGGGTTATAGTGTATCTAAATGGACCAGGGCCCACCTCCTTCCACCTCCATTTGTTCATTCTATGGGTTTTAAGTACCTCCATGTTCTCTAGGTAATCAACTATCGCATTACCCTTTCTCCTGACATGTATTAGGACTATAGCTTAGTTGCCCCTAACATTTTTTGTTATATTGGAGAAGCCAAATAACAACCTCCAATTCTTTGAAACTCTCTCTAAGTGGGTTCCATTTAGAAATTTTTTTAGACCCTCAATCAGGATCTAAGAGTCCCCTTCCACTATCAGAGCTTAGTAATTCATCTTTCTTTCTATTTGCAACCCCATTATCATACTCATCTGTTCCACTCCATTTTTCAAATTGTGACCTAGTCTGATGGAATATCTATACTGGATAGCCCCTGCCGAGTCCCGGAATACCCCACCCGCTCCTGCTTGGACTGGATTTCCTTTCGAGGCTCCGTCGAATTTTAATTTCATGAATCCCTTAGAAAGAGGTTCCCAAGTCTCTTTTCTCCAAGGATTTATCTTTTTCTTTGGGTTGGTTATGGTCAGGAGGGGGCGCAGATGCCAATTTGTAAAAATATTTATTTCTTCCCTTGAGGGCTTCCAGTCTTCTTCTTTCTAGGAAAAGGAATTTATTTTCTCTTGGATGTTTTCCTAAATTTCATTCCAAACTTGAGCTTGATTGTTGTACTGTCCTCTAAAGATCCTACAGTTTCTCTTCTTCCAGTTATGCCACAGAAAAAAAACCTGGAATATCTTCCAGTTTCAATTCAAAATTTTGTTTCTAAATGGCTCTAGTCTCCATTATTCTATGGCTTTTTTGATGTCGTATCTTACTCTATCCATTATTCTGAATATAGCTCATATGTCCCAGAGTTCCAACACTACTCAACATTCACTGAAAAGATGGTTTGTTGTTTCACTTTCTTGGCGACACAATATGCAAATGGAGGGTCCTCTGAATCCTCTTCCAAGGATTCTATCCTAGGTTAGGCATCTCCTATGAATAATCATCCATAGGAAAGTTGCCACTTTTGTCCAAAGATAGGAGTTCAAGGTTTTTTTCCAGACTGGTTCTGGGTTGGAATCTAGAATGTTTAGCATCTGATGGTAAGCTTCCTTAATACTGAATATTTTGTTCCCTTTTTTACCCCACCTCAGGATATCCTTCCCTATTTTACAAGTTATAGTCCTTTGGTCTAAGATATCTTCCATCCCCCACCTGTTTTCTTATGTCTAGGTAATCGACCATGTTGCAAGAGGCTTCCAATGTCTGATTTCACCCGAGTTTGGGCTCTGGGACTCATTCTAGAAATGGAGGACCTGATTCCACCCTGCCTCTCTTGTCCTCCCTTGAATATTCAGCAGGTTTCCTTATGAATTTAGCATGGGAAATGTTTTCCACGTGCCTTCCAAAAATAAGGTTGAATGACCATCATGTATTTCCTAAAATCTATGGTTCTAGACAATTTCTATTTTTTTCCTGGCATAGTTCCAAATTATAGAGTTGGGTCTCAATCTTTCCAACCTAATCCTTTCATTATTATGGGATCCCTTTTCATATTTACTTTTCCAAATGTTGGCCCACATGGCCTCTGTGTTTTTATTCCATCTCTAGATAATTTTGGCTACTAAAGGTTGGCATATCTTGAGGGGGTCACAGATTCCCAATACCCCCATCGATTTAGGGGTACAGATTTTATCTCAGGCCACTAGAGCCCATTTTTTCTCCCTCTTATATCCTCCCCATAGGAACTTTCTCCGGATAGCTCTAATTTGTTGTTGGATGTTTTTTGGGGCTGTGAGAGATGAAAAGAGGTACAAGGGCATGACCATCGAGATCGATTTTATGAGAAGAACCATGGTTGTTCCAACTTCTCAAACGGTCCTCAATCTTCGCCATAAGCTCTTGCTAGAAAGGATTATTAAGGGATTTCTCCATGAGAGGGATACCTAGATATTTTGAAGGCATTCATGCGCGTTGAAAACCTAAAATGCGAGATATGTTATGCTGAACTAAAACCAAAGTATCAAAAACAACTTTTTTTTTATTTTTCTAAATTGATTTGCATCCCTAATACTTCCATGAAGTAATTTACATTGTGTTTAATAGCTCTTACTTCCCTGACCATGGGCCAACCCATTAAGAGGGTATCATCCACAAATTGTAAGTGGGTGAGGTGTTCAGAGGTAGTGGTAACCGAGAGGTCTTGAAGGGCCTCTTCCTGTTGGGACTTCTTGATGAACCTCCCCAAGACTTATGCTAAAACAATAAAGAGATACAGAGACAAAGGATCCCCCTTCCTTATTCCTCTATAGGATTTGAAAGTAGTCAAGGGGGACCCATTAACCAGGATAGAAAAGAATGTCAAGGAGATCAGAACATAGATCCAAGTAATCCAATCCTGATCAAATCCGAACGCTCTCAAGATTTCACAAAGGAATTCCCAGTTGATTATGTCATAGGCCTTAGATAAGTCCAAATTTATCATCATTATCGACTGACAACTTGTTTTAAGAGAGTGGATGGCTTCATGGGCGACTATGATGCCATTTAGAATTTTTCTTCCCTCCACAAATCCTCTGTGTTCCTGAGAAATGATTTCCTATAGGATAGGTTTCAACCTATTTGCAATTACTTTAGTTATGATCTTGTAAATTACATTGCATAGGGAAATTGAGCAACACTTATCTGTCGAGTGAGCATCACTTTCCTTTGGGATTAACATAAGGAAGGTAGCATTGAAATCCCGTAGGACTGAGTGAGTCCTTCTTGATTCTCCCACCACTGCCCACATGTCTCTTCCTATGATACCCCAATAGGCTTTGAAGAAATATGAGGTGAACCCATCCAGTCCTGGGTCCTTTCCGGTTGGCATATACATAACCACCTCCTTGACTTCCTCTAGAGACACCTCCTTGGGGATATTAAGTTGAGAATAAAATTGGTGATATGGAGGGTGGATTCCCTCCCATCCGCAACTTCCTCTGACAGTAATCTACTATAGTGGTTTATCAACTCTTTTTCTATATCTTCATGTTTTTCCACCACAGTGTCATCTTCTCATTGCAAGTTCGTTATATGGTTCTAGATTCTTCTCCAGAAGAGAGAATTATGAAAGAACTTGGTGTTTTTTTCCCCCTCTTGCAGCCATTGAACTCGATATTTCTGCCTAATTAGAATCTCTTCCCGATTATCTCTTTCCATGATCTCCTATTTTAACTGATTTTCCTTTAATATGAGTTACTGGGATAACACCTGGAGTATTACCTGGTGTTGGAGTTCCTTCATTTTTTCCTCCATTTTTTCCCTTTCCTCTTGGAGGTTGTCGAAGACCTATTTATTCCATTTCTTGATACAAGATTTAGTATATTTCAATCTTTGCTGTAATTTGTACATCTAGGTACCATGGAGTTTCAATTAGCTATTCCACCAAATCGACATCATTGGCTAGAAGTATGGTTTACAAAGCCAGAATTTTTCGAATCTGAATGGCTTCGGTCTATTAGTTGAGTATGATTCCCAACTCACTAAGATCATCCAATGGTCTGATCCATATGAGGGAATGGTTTCTGCTACTATCCCCTTGATGGATTGAAAGAAAATATCTTAAACTAAGTATCTATCCAGTCTTTCTTCCACCTTCTTCAGACCCCCTCTTCAATTTTTCCAAGTGAATTTGCCTCCTTGGGTTTGGATATCCACCATATTTAGCTTCTCTATACTTTCCTTAAACAATTTACTCTCTGTGTCTAGTTTTCGTACCCCTCATTTATTTTCTTCTTGTGACTTTATGAGGTTGAAATATCCTCCTATAATCCACTATTGGTCTTGCGGAAGGCTACCTAGTTGTTCAAAAGACTCTAGGAAGTCTCTTTTCACTTCTTAGTTCGGGGGGCCATACACATTCGATATGTAACCCCGATCTCTTGATCACAGGTTATGAAAATGGACAATCAAGATTCTTGGGTGTTGTAGCACTATCTCCACCTTGAAGCCGTATGGATTCCATAGGGTCTCCAAACCCCTCGAGGCCCTTCCACTTAAATACATTCCCTTTTACTATTATTCCACACTTTGTTGGCTATCTTGTTCATTGTTTCCCTATCACAGTTAGTTTCTTGTAACAATATGAAATCTACTTTTTCATGGTTAAGATTTTTATTCCCAATTTTGTGTTTAAATGATGCATTTAACCCTTGCATATTCCATGAAATTACCTTTATCATTAACATTTGGGTTGAGAGTATAATTACTTATCCAGGAGGCCCACAAATTGGCCAAAATATATCAGCAAGGCCCCTGATTCTTCCATAACTTGCTTATGTGGTTTGTGACCTCTTCTTTTTTCCTCCCCGATGGATTTTTTCTGGTTTTTAAGGGGAATTCTCTTGATGCCCAGGTTACATACCAAGGTTGATGGATTCTCCAGGATGTTTTTTTTTCCCTTCCCTTTCTTTAATTTCCGATGGAGTTTCCGAATTTGACCCACTTGCATCTTATTTATTTCTTCTTCCACATGAACTTTGATAAGAGATTTGATGTCCACCTTTGTTTCTTCTAGATCCATATTCTGGGCTTTGTCCTCCTCCTCTACTTATTCCTGTGATCCCTTTGTGTTGTCCATCTCCTGCATTATAATTTCCCCTTCCAGACTGGCAATGGTAATCTTTCTTTGCTCTGCTCAGCGATGCTTTGGTATCTCCTCCTATTTATGGTTCTGGCCCTTGAGCTGGGTCTTTTGGGATTTGGTCTAATTCTTTTCCCTTTTCTATATGTTGTTCCTCCATTACTAACACCTGAAAGCTATTGAAACTCTTCTTAGAGGTTTCTCCTATTTTTTGAGCTCCTTTTTTCCATGCATTTCTTTTGTTGGGGATATTGATGAATCCCTCACCATCCTTTTCCTCTTCCCCTTTGTTTGGAACTATGCTTACATTATGGGGACATAATCTAAATAAATGGTCATGTTCATGGCACTTCTGAAACCTGAACAAGATATGTTCTGAGTCTATATTTTGGGTCCAATCATCATCCTGAAATGCACTATAGATTCTGGAAATGCTCCAGCCACATTCATATAAACACAAATCCTAGCATAGGACATGTACTTTTCTACCTTAGTTATTTTTGCAATATTTATGAAGGATCCTAGAGTATTTCCTATTCCCTCCAAGGTTTTAGGGTGCCAAAATTCTTAGGGTAGTGAGTATAATTTGATCCATACCGGCACCAAAGTGTAGTACTCTTTTTCTGGGGAAAACCATTCAATTCAATATCTTAGGTGTAACACTCGAGAATTAAAAAAATATGGTCCTCCATTAAAAATTCTACTCCAATCTGTAGAGCATGAAAAAATTACTGTGAAAAATCCTTTTGATCCTAGTTTGACGTCCATGTTGTGCTTGAATTTCCATATTTCTTGAACCCATAGAATGAGAGCCTTATTGGAGGGTCAGATACCCATGAACTTTCTGATAAGTGCATGGTCCTTCATATGTTGTATGTACTCTCCATTTAGAGGTGATGTGGATTCATATCTTGGGTTCTCCGTCGTCTTTTCCAAACAACCATTTTTTAACCTTTTTTCATGTTTGAGATCGGACCTAGTCTTCGAGCCAGGTTGTTCCATGGGGGGATAACCATTGTCCCTTCCTACCCCCGAGACATCCTTGGGAATCATACTGGACCCCAATGACACTGCTTATTTGAACGACTTCATCTTAGCCCCTTCTTTCGCCGCCTTTATTGCTGCATCCACATCTTGTTTCCCCTCTTTAGGCTCTAGCAACTCTTTCTTTTTTCCTTCTTTTAGCACTAAGAGTCACCTTCAAATTGCATTGAAAGGTAATCCCAGTACCCATCAGATTATATTTTACTAAGGATGAGTTTAAATAGGTCAAATGGATAAGACTCAAGACAATATCGTTTTAACTCAGAAAACTAGACTAGCACGCACAGGCAATTGAGATCTTGATCAACTTCAGTCAGTAAGTTGTAGTAAAGGTGAGTAGAAGGAAGACTTTGGTGAGGAAAGTGTAGAGGTATGATATGGACATCAGGTCTTCAAGCAGCCTAAGGAAAAAAAAATTCAAACACAAGATCCTCTTAGATTCAAAGTTTCAGGAAACTAAAGAACACCATAACAACATTGTAATCAAACATCCATCACAATACAACTATAACAATCCATGTGAATCCTTAAATTATGGACACTTTAGTATCAGAGGCAAATAAGATGAAGAAGAAAGTTGACTTATATTAAACAAGAATTCTCAAATCCTGTACATAACCAGAGAACCAGTGTGCTTCATCATAACATTACAATGTGGGATCCTTTCTCAACCATCCGACCTTAACAAAATATCAAAAATACATATTTATACTCAGGAGTGACTACAACCACCAGAGAGGCGATCGATTCATGCATTCAAGGCTTGACTTCTATGTCTTCTCTGCAGACTATGCATGCAGTCTTCTATCAGACGCGAGATCTTTCATTTGGACCTTCTCTGTCAGTCTGTGCATGCAATTCTCTGTCAGACGTGAGTTTAGATCTTCCATTCCTTTCTGGATTTCCATTTATGGGGGGAGATGATGTCTCAACCACCTCCCTCTCTTTCATTAACTACCTTCATCAGGATCAGGACAGACAGAGTCAACGCGACACTTTGAAAACGTGTTGGTCTTACTCTGATCTTTTCCACCTATGTTTGTTGGACCTTTGCAGAGAGAACTGGCAG
>ML786383.1:528779-555311 GCA_009831015.1 Picea engelmannii | reverse complement strand
TTATGAGGATCTTTTCCTAGAATAGGAGGGGACTGATTGCTTCATCTAAAAAACGAATTCTAAGGAAAAAATGGATCAAGAAAAAGAAGATATAGTAATGTTGCAAGAAACTAAGTGTGATAACAACAATATGAAACAAATAGCAAAAAACATCTGGAAACAATGGGAAGTGGTATGTATCGAAGATGAAGGGGCCTTCAGAGGGCTAGCTATCCTCTGGAACCCAATTAATGTTAAGGTGGAATTGGTTTCCCAATCAAATAGAATAATTATGATCTTGTAAAAGAAATTAGGATCGGATGAGCAAGATTATGTGTCAAATTATAATGGTCCCCTAATGCCCACAGCTAAAAGGGACTTCCTAAGTGTGATCTCCAACCTAGGTCTGTTATTACAAGATTAGAAGTGGATCTTAGGAGGAGAATTAAATCTAATATCATGTTTGGAAGACAATAAAGGAGGCATACTCAAGTTGGATGCATAGAATCATTCCTTCAAGGAACTAGTAGATCAACTATTCATCATTTATATCCTTCTGATAGGGGGACAATATACTTGGAGTAATAGAAGAGGAGGGAAATATCATATAGCATAATGATTGGATAGATTGATGGTAATGGAAGCTTTCTACCAATTGAGACATACCATCTCTGTGGATATTTGGCCCTTTTATGGTTCAAACCACTGGACTATCTCTCTTAGATGGGACAATTGTATAACACACCGCCCTAAGCTCTTCAGATCTGAAAAATTTTGGACCCAACACCCATATTTTATGTAGAGGATCACAGAATGGTGGTCGGAGTATCAAGATCTTCATGGTACAAAGATGTATCAATTTCAAAAAATATTAAATCACATAAAAAATTGCCTCAAGAAATGGAATAAAGAAGTTTTTGGGAATATCCAAGAAGAAAAAATAAAATTGGAAGCAGATATGGAGAGAATTCAGGAACAAATAATCAAAGAAGGACACTCCCCGGAGCTCCACGGTAAGGAAACCCAGGTTTTCCTAGAGGTTGATGAGAGAGACATTTAAGTGGAGATATTGTCCCACCAAAAATATTGGATCCATTGGCTACAAGAGGGGGACAATAATACAAAATATTTCCTCCATTCTTTACTCAAGATAAGGAACCAAAATAGGATATATTCTCTTGAGGCAGAAGGAGGGGAGACTCTAGAAAGGCATGAGGATATTGAAAACAATTTGATAAAATACTAAAAGAAATTGCTTTATGAACCAGATATGGACAAGAGAGAGGCCACAAATGATATCAAGAGGGAAATCCCAAAATTGGTATCCGACCCACAATCGTAGCCTAAAGCGAAGTGTGGCCATGGAGGAGGTTGAAGAGATTGTCAAAGATATGCCAAAGGGGAAGGCATCAGGTCCGGATGGATTCACAGTGGAATTATTTCAATCATCTTGTAACATTAGATGCAAATACCTTTGGGAAACCGTTGAAGAATCCATAATATCAAGATATTTCTTGCATGCTTTCAACGCCACCTTTCAAATAAATAGAAGCAAATTTAACAGATAAATTTTGTCCTATTTATCTATGCAATGTAATTTACAAAATTATCACTAAAATCTTAGCTAACATACTCAAGCCTATCGTTCAAGAAATAATTTCTCCTTAGAAAAGAGGATTTGTGGAAGGTCTTCAAATTATGGATGGGAAAATTGTGGCCCATGAAGCTATTTACTCTCTCAAAACTAGTAGGAAATCAAGAATAATCTTAAAACTTGACCTTGCCAAATCTTATGACCGAATAAATTGGAACTTCCTTAAATAAATTTTGGGTGCCTTTGGTTTTGAGTCCTCTTGGATTTTTTGGGTCCACAACTTGATATCCTTAGCGTTCTTCTCCATCCTTTTCAATGGATCAACCTCCCCTACCTTCAAAGCCTCAATAGGGCTAAGACATGGAGATACTCTGTCTCCTTACCTTTTTATCATCCTTGCAAAAGTGTTGGGGAATTTCTTGAAAAAATCTCTCTCTGAGGGATCTATCAAAGGACTATCCATCAGTCCCTAGATGACACCTCTTTCACACCTTCAATTTGTGGACGACACCTTTCTCCTGTCTAGACCCACAATGAAGGAATATAAAGCTCACAAGAGAATTATTGACATCTTCATGACAACCTCGTGCATGCATCTCAACCTGGAAAAATCCAAAGTCTTATTTTTTAACACTGCCATCATGATTCAGTGTTGCATTTCCCGAATTCTGCGTTTTCAAAGGGCCTCCCTTCCCTCAAAATATTTAGTGTGCCTCTTATATATAAGGCTCTTTGAAACCCAAGTTGGCAAGATCTCTTCACCAAAATAGAAGACCACCTGAATTGTTGGACTCATAGGTTCTTAACTCTGCCAAGAAGAATTCTCTTAATAAAATATGTTCTAATGGGAATGCATAATTACCTTTTCTCTATTCTTGCAACTCTGGCTAACATTTTGTAGAAACTCCAAGCAATTCAAAGGAATTTCATTTGGGGAGGAACCAAAAGAGAAAAGAAATGGACTCTAGTGGCCTGGGGAAAATTTAGTGTCATAAAGTCTCAAGGGGGCCTGGGTCTAAAAGAGCTTCTCAAAGTGGGTCAGGAACTAGCAGCAAAAACCTTCTGGAGGTGGATCAAAAACCTCGAGGTGTTTTGGGACAAAATATGGTAGGGAAAATATGCCAGGGACAACCCAATAGAGGAATGGATAAGATTAGATGGGACTCAACCAAGATTGTTGATATGGAAATATGTATGGAGAAACTGAGACCTGGTGCAAAAGCAGAGCTTCTGGGAAATTCATAATGGTCATTCTTCCATTTTCTGGGAAGATGCATGGGAGCAGTTACCAAATATCAGTACGAACAAAACCCTCCACTAAATTCAAGAGATGATGTTAGGAATAGGGTGGAAGAAGGTCTTCCACTACTGGGAAGAGATGCAACAATCAACAAATGGAATGGAGAGATCCTGGAAAAATCTCACAGACTGGCCAATTGAATGGGATGAGGCCTCTCACCAGAACATGGAATCCATTCTCAGAAGTTGGATTCCCCTAGTGTGAAAGGGACAAGATATCCTACATTGGGGCAAAAAGGTGACGAGAATTTTACAGTTAAAGAAGCATACAGGGAGGCCATGGGGATCCCGGACATGATCAGAATTTCACTTTGGAATAAAGTTTGGGCCTCAAAATAATGGCCTAAAATAGCCACCTTTATATGGTCGGTGGTAAAAAAAAGTCTTTAACCTAGGATCACTTGACAAAGATAGGCTTTGAAGGACCATCTATATTCCTAATGTGCTACAATAAGGGAGAAACTATGAACGATCTCCTCAGCTCTTCTAGAGTTTTCTCGGGTCTATGGGATCTAGGATCCTTATTATTCATAACTAGATATAGAAACAAACAATACATAACCAAAACCATAGAATATTGGAGAGTGAATCCTTACAGCAATCAAATTCTCAACAAAGTGTGGTCTCTATTTCTGGGATTTTTATTTTGCAACTTACAGAAGGCACAAAATAAAAATATTTTCAACCAACAGTAGCTCCATCCATACCAATTTTGACAACGAATCCACACTAACATTCTAGAGACCATAGCCACTATCGTGGGTTAGCTAGAATATTGGTTCTCAACTGGGACTAAAAGCGATATTTTTAAAAACTGGAACATTCACCGAAGTTAGCTCCCAATACAACCATCATTGTCTCGCTCTAAAATATATATATATATATATATAAGGGAGAAATGGGACCCCCCCTTGCCAAGATTCCTGAAACTAAACTTCGATGAGGATTCAAAGGGCAATCCCAGCCTAGCAGGGGTCGGAGGTCTCTTCCGAGATTCTGCATGATAGATTATAAGCCTTTTTTCCACCATACTAGGATATAAAACAAACAATGGACCTGAGATTGCAAGAATTCTCCCAGGTTTGAAAATGGAAACAAAGTTCAGGTACACAATGATCATAGTGGAAGGGGACTCCTAAATCATGACCTCAACACTTCAGAAAATCATCAATGGAAAGAAACCAGACTGATTCTTGATGAAATGGAGGTTATCGTTTGGCCTTTATGAGGTGGTTTTGGCCATCCAAGGCACCTCAACCATCATCCCTAGTCATGTCAGAAGAAAGTCCAACTCAGTGGCATATTTCCTAGAAAATGTGGCAGTGGGAAAATCCCCTCAAGAGACTTGTATGCATTGGGAGGATGTGGGCTTGTATGCATTGGGAGGATGTGGGCCTGGGTGAACTCCAAGAAAACTTAACATGTTTAAATCAGATAGACAACCCTCTCACACATGGGGAGACAGATGTGGAAACAAGAAAATTCATATTGGATTTGCAGAGACCCACATGTCAACATGATACATACAACACCCCCAAGTGGCCGAATGAGAGCCAATATAGATGGTAGGGAACCGACACAGATGGCTTGAAATAAAAAAGGTAGACAATTATCGTCGATAGAAGACATTTGATATAATGAATCTATTTCCTCAAGATCCTGCGACGATCTGGCTGAAGGGTTTAGGTAGGTTGAAAACCTCGATGTATTTAACCTCTTTAGGTTCCATTATGAATATACATGAGTGGTTCAGGGCTCAAACGAACTTGATAAATCTGGGTAATTATGGGAGAAAGTGGAAGTCAGAGAGTAACTAGTTTCGACGGTTAGGGATACCTCTCTTTAAGAGGGGGTGGGTGTTGGGTATGTTTTATATTCTTTTCACAAGAAAAAAAAATCCTCAGGAAACATGTCACCTTTTTTGCCTCGTTTTTCGTGTTGCCTTGATTTTTGTGTCCATTCTTGGGAGGTTTTTCGACACATGGTTTTTTGTCGATGGTTTTCTATTTTTGGTTAAGGAATTAGGGTTGTTGACTAATAAAGGTCACTGGGTTAGGGTTTTGGATGTCTTTGGATCCTATATGTATATTGTATTGTAAACAATGTATGAAGTGAATGAATATATAATATGTCTATTTTCCTGGTTTGGGTTTACAGGGGAAAAATCTCTGTGTAATGTGTGTATTTGCCATTTTACAAGGTTAAAATCTATTTGCAGTAAATAATTGTACAAGATTGAAATATACAGTGGGAAATCTCGCTTAGATCCACCAAGGTCTATCATTCGATCTTATTCGATGCTTTAGGTGAGCTCTCTTGAATTATAACATCCCCACTAAAATCCTCAGTTTAATTTATGCATAATGTAGATATGAATGCATTAATGGCCAACCAATGTAATACGCGAATGTATTTTTATTTTTTTAAATAAACAAAATGTGATACCAACTACTGGGAAAATGGATAGAGATGGGGGCTGAGTTTTTCCACAAGAGAAGAGAGATTTTAAGAGGGTTCCAAGGGAGAAATTAATTGTGGGTATTAATTCAACCCATTTTCCTGATTTTTATTATCATTAGGGATAACTTATAATTTTTTGTTTGAATGTATCAAAGCCCAATCATTAAACTCATGTAAGAGGGTGGGTGTGAGATTCACATCCCATAGTTATTAGAGAGATTGGGGCTAAGAACAACCAGTTTGGGAAAGAGTGTAAGTCAAGCAAGTAAGCCAAAATAGAGGAAATTCGTATGGGCAGTTACAAGAAATTTTTACACATTGAGTTTTACATGAGCAATGAGTAGGGAGAAAATAAAGGAGCATTGGAGATAGAGAAAGAAGGTTAAGGGAATTCTGGAGCATGTTGGAGCGTT
Organism: Picea engelmannii; assembly: GCA_009831015.1. Classification (NCBI taxonomy): domain Eukaryota; kingdom Viridiplantae; phylum Streptophyta; class Pinopsida; order Pinales; family Pinaceae; genus Picea; species Picea engelmannii. Next base: position 549,566 of record ML786383.1, on the reverse strand, counting down.
TTGGAGTGATTTGGAGTTGAAGATTGAATATCCAAGATTTTAGGCCTAACGAGTGAACCCTTGTCTGATTTGCATTATAACAGTAAGTGTTGTTATTGTTGTTGGTATTTTTCCTAACAGCAAGTTCCCTTGAGTTCCTAGTAGAGAGATTCCTAGTTACTTGTGCCAGAGAGGCCCTGATAAATTAATGGAACGCACGATGGACTAAGAGAAGTGAAGGGGTACATTCCTTTGGTTGGGTAGGTCAAGAGGAAAAGAGCTAGAGGAAATTCATGATAGATGTAGGAGAATACTAGTCGGTTGTAGGATATTGATTTGAGAGTGGACGGTGAGAGGCACCCTTCTCTTGTGGATTCATAGCCTCCACTCGGGGGTGAATTGTTGTTGAGATTTGGAACATCAAGTTTACGGTCGGGTGGAATGTCCTTCCCAAGGTGGTTGCACAACTATTTTAAAAATATAAGTGTTTATATGTTTTTCCTTTGTTAATTTATATTTTAACTATTGTGCATTTTACTTTGTGCATGAGAATGAATTATATGTTGTTGTGGTGAAATTTGTTAGTTGCATTTACCTATTTGACTAGTATGGACTATTGCATGAGCTTGAATGTCATGTTGTTCATAATTTTGTATTTAATTGCATCCATTAGTCAATTTTAGTAGTAACAACAACGAGATTCCGATGTGGTGCTTGAATCGTCGCATGTGCTAGGAATAGTTGTCATGCACAATAATAAGCCTATTGTGTGTGTTGTGAATAGGCGTCACACGCAGTACAAAGGTTGTTGTGCGCATGGTTTGTCTTAGTGAGGGCCCAACATTCATGTTGGTTGGAATGATGTAGCTGCATTTTAAATAATGTTATCTAAAATGGTTAAATATCTGTATAATTCGTAGCTGATAAGCTACAAAAAGTTAATTTGATTTTTTTTTTGAATTTATGTGTATTTTCCGCTAGTAATGTTCCTCCATTAAGATGGGGGACGTTATAGAATGGTATCAGAGATTTTTGGTTCAACACTGGACTTGCATGGGCCTGACATCAACATGAAGTGGGTAAATTCATCATCTTGGTCATTGATTTGTGCTGAATTTTGGGAAAACAGTAAAATCTTAGTGAAAATTCCCAAACTTCTATGAAAATTCAAGTCAGAATTTCACTCCTAATGGTTGTTATAGAGAGGTCATTTCGAATTCCAAATGACTTAATTTGTCTTAGACATATGAGTCAAGAATTTTCACGACGATCACAATGGTGCGCAGTGTGTGTGCTCAACATTGGCGTTGCGCGGTGCAGAATTGCAGTGCACATTGAATGTTGGTGCACGATACAAAATGTTGTGTGCATTGAATATTGATGCGCAATATAAAATTTCCATGCAGTGAATGTTGGTGCGCGGTATAACAAGTCTCACGCACTGGATATTGGTGTGTGATATAAAAATTCACACACACTGAATATGGTTGCATGATGTGCACTAAATATTGGTGTGTGGTACAAAAATTATGCACATTGGATGTTGGAGCGCGGTATAAAAAGTCGTGTGCTTTGGATATTGATGCGCGGTATAAAAATTTGTGTGCATTGAATATTGGTGTGCAGTATAGAAGTTGTGTATTGAATATTGGTGTGCAATGTGTGCACTAAATATTGGCATTGTGCATTGTGGATCTGGCGCATGATAAATATCGGTGCATCATACAAAATCGATGTGTGTGGGGGCTTCAAAAAGGAATAAGAGAAGGATACCACATGTATTTTGGAAATAAATGAAGCAAATCAAGTTGGATTGAGATGACACTACTGGATTTTGTCTGTAGTGTTTAGGGAGACAGAAGTGCCAGAGAGGGCCACTGGCCAATTATCCTCTAATTTTCCAGAAAATGCAAATTACATGTTTTTAAAGATCAGGGTCAATCTTAGTGGTCGGAGCACAGTTACTATTGAAAATTGTATAGAGTTTTATAAAATTAGACATGAAAATATTGTGTGAAGGAATTGGCTGGATTCTAAGGGGGTTGAAATGGTGATGCTAAAACGGGGCAAAATCCACTATTATGGGCCACATTTTAGGTATTTTGGGGATTTTCTAAGGAGGAAAAGGGTCCCCAAATGGAAAATATGGAAAATTTTATGTACTCAATTTTTTTTTTATACTCATCAATACAGACAACTTTGGTTTAGTGAATTTTTTCCAAAAGTGAGTGGTTTGGGAGATAGCCAGTTTTGTTAAAATTTATGTCAGGAAAAATAGGTGAAAAAGAACAAACTTGTCATTTCCAGACTGCTACATTTTTTTACTAGATCATCAGATTGATAATATGAGAGTTGTTATGAATTCCCCATCATAATTTTTATCTATGTTCCATACAAAATTTTCTCTATTTATTGACATATTTACTTCTACTAGTGACAGAAGTTGGTGTCTGGGATTAATTACACCAGAATGAAAAGTGGGCAAAGGGGGTGAATTAGCAATATTCAGATGACTGTAACTTTTTGTTCAAAGATCGTAAATGAGCAAGAAAGTAGTCGTTGGAAATATATTGAATAGGAGGACACATATATCAACTCTGAAAATTGATTTGGGAAGTTTAAGTTACAACCAACACAAAAGAAGATGACTAGTGGCATTAGAAAGCAAAAAAATTTAGGCATTCTTTTCCAAAACTGTGTATATATTTTTTCTAATAGAAAATTGTTTGCATGCACATTTTCTTGCAAACTTTAGAGGTAAAGGAAGGCATTTTGGTTCCTGTATGATAACTACATCCATGGAAGACTCCCAAGGGTCCTACAATCATCAAGAGGATTTTAGAGGGCTACATGTCAGCATGGGAAATGTCGAGACAAAGTCAAATGGTAGAAGAGGAAGGCATGAGCCTGTAACTATGAGAATCTTATATAGAAAAGTGCAGAGCTATAGGGATGATAATGAAAATATTTTTAAGTCTCGGGAAGAGATAATTCAGATTTTGAATATGTTGCATAGGAAAGCTAATAAAGACTCTGGCACAAATTCAATAACTAGTGCTAGACAAGTGACATAATCCATATCCCATAGCAGAAGAGATGAGCATGAGAATGACATGAAGATAAGGATTATAAGAAAGTTCCATCATTCCCTAGGGAAATCCACTAGGAGAGCTCATGCAAGTTCAAGGCTAGGGAGTATCCCAAGTGTGTATCTTGTTAGGAGACAAAGGATAAGGCATGAGGGTGACATCTTGCAAGGTGAACTTAAGAAGATCAAGCCATAAAATTTCAATGGTGAGAATAGGAAGGGAGAAGAGTTTGATTCCTCGTTGTTGTAAATGAAAAAGTATTTCTAGTTATATGATTATCCCTCCATGGTAGAAACAAGAATTACAACCTACCAGTTGCAAGGAAAGGTAGCCATGTGGTGGGATCAACTTAAGAAAGGAAACATCTTGATGAGAGGAAGATCTCATGGAGGCAGTTCAAAGGAAATTTCCAAGAGAAATATATGTTTGAGCATTAATACGACAAGAATAAGAAAGATTTCTTTGAACTCAAGTTGGGAAGCATGAAAATGGAGGAGTATGAGAATAGGTTCTTTGAGTTGTTGAAGTATGTGGAGTTCATAAAGGATGAGAAGGTCAAAATCCAAAGATTTCTCAGTGGGTTACCATCCTTCTACAATGACAAGATACAATATGATAACATCAAAACTTTGGAGGAGACCATAAGGAGATAAAAACATCTTTATGAGAAAAGCAAAGGGAGACCAGTCTTCCAAAAGGATTGGAATGACAAGATGAAAGGAAAGAGAGATTAGAGGTAGAAAGGTTTTAAGCCACCCTTTTTCAAGAACAACTCCCAAGAAAATCAGCAAGGACAGTCAACCCAAAATGAGCACAAGGAAACATATTCATTTGGAAAAAGGCCAAGGAAGTAGCCTCTACAATGTTGGGGATGTGAGGGAAATCACTTGTATAGGGACTACCCTCATAAAGGAGAAAGAATGAGGATTTTAGACAACATTCAAGAGGCTGAAAAAATTTCAGACATGGGAGGAAAGATGTGAAGGATTTATGCAACCTTAGAGAACAAGCAAGCAGAGTATCAATCCACCATGATTGAAGTGGAAGGTAAGATTGATAAGCCATCCATATCAATTTTAATTTATTTTGGAGATAGCCATAGTTACATAAACTCTAACATTGTTAAAAGATTTCACTTGCAAAGGAGTAAGTATAAGAAATATCGGTTGGTTCAGTTAGCCATGGGGGATAGGAGAAATATTAATGAGTTGTTTAAATATTTTCCAATAGACATGAATGGACTCAAGACAAAGCTAGATGTGAGCATCATACCATTAGGTTCATATGACTGTCTAATTGGCATGGATTGGTTGGAAAAACACATTATTGTCCTAGACTATTATAACAATACCATAACTTGTCTTGATGAGAAAGGACAACAAGGAAAAATTCAAGGCATTCCAAGAGTTGTAGTTGTTAGAGAGATTTCAGCCATGCAGCTGAAAAATAGTTTTAGAAAAGGATGTCATACTTTTGCAGCCCATATAGAAGAGGAAACTAGAGATAAAGTGGCAAGTATTGAAGACCATTCAGTCTTGAAGGATTTTGAAGATGTTTTGGGGGAAATATCAGGATTTCCACCAAGGAGAGTCATTGAATTCTCTATTGATTTCATGCTAGGAGCTACCCCAGTGTCCAAGATACCTTACAGAATGGGCTCATCAAAATTGAAAGAGTTGCAAATGCAACTTGAAGAGATTTTGAAGAAGGGGTATATACACCCAAGTGTGTCACCTTGGGGAGCCCCAATTATATTTGTGAAGAAGAAATATGGAACCTTAAGGTTGTGTATTGATTTCAGACAGCTAAATAAGGTTAGAATAAAGAACACATATCATTTTCCAAGGATTGATGATTTATTTGATCAGTTGAAGGGTGCAAGATTATTTTCCAAGATTGACTTGAGATCAAATTATCATCAAGTGAGAATAAATGAGGAGAATATCAACAAGACAACATTCGAAACGAGATATGGGCATTATGAGTTTACGGTAGTGCCTTTTGGACTATCAAATTCCCAATTTTTTTTCATGTGACTGATGAATGGAGTATTCAGGGAATACCTAAACAAGTTTGTGATTGTTTTCTTAGATGATAGACTTGTTTACTCAAGTAAAAAATAATATTATGAGCAAAATTTAAGAATGGTACTGCAAGTTTTGAGAGAGAATAAATTGTATGCCAAACTAAGTAAGTGCATCTTTATCAAAAGAAGATTCACTACTTGGGGAATATTATATCATCAAATGGGATAGTGGTTGATCTCGAGAAGAGAGAGGCCATTAGAGGGTGGAAATCACCAAGAAATGTGACAGAGGTCAGATCATTTATGGGTCTTTCTAGTTATTACCGAAGATTCATACAATGGTTTTCAAATATTGCAAGCTCATTCACTTCTTTGCAAAAGAAGGGACTAAAATTTGAATGGACTTCCAAGTGTGAAGAAATATTTCAGCAACTGAAAGACATATTGACAAGTGCACCCATATTAAAAATTGCAGATCCAAATGAAGACTTTGTAGTGTGCACATATGCATGCATCGATGGGCTCAGGGGAGTCCTGAGTCAAAAATATCGTGTGGTGTGATATGAGTCTAAAAACCTAAAAGAGCATGAAAATAATTATGCTACACATGACTTGGAATTGGAAGTCATTGTTCATGCATTAAAAAAGTGGAGGCACTACAACATGGGTCGAATATTTGAGCTAAGGACAGAACATTGTGGTATAAATCATTTGTTTGGACAATGGACATCCAACATTAAATGCGAGACAAACTAGGTGGCTGGAATTCCTGAGTGAATATGACTTTGAAATTAAGCATATAAAATAAAAGGAAAATTAGGTGGACGATGCTCTCAACATAAGATCACATGGAATTCATGTTTCAGCCATTAACATGTACATGACAGGTTTAAAGGATAAAATTCTTGACGCAAGAAATTCATATCACCAATATCTGAAATTAAAAGAGACATTACAATAAGGCAATTTATAGAAAAAATTTAATTATTATGAGTTGAAAGAAGATGGAATCCTACTCTACAAAGGAAAAACATATGTGTCAAATTCTAGAGAGGTGAAAAATACATTTTTGAGGGAAATGCATAATGTGTCATATGTTGAGCACCCAGGATATCAGAAGACAAGATCACACCTATAAGAATCCAATACTTTTGGCCGGGAATGAAGAAAGAAGTAGCTAATTATATTTCTAAGTGACTAGAATGTCGAAAGGTGAAAACAAAACATAGACACCCAACATGGATGCTATAGCCATTGCCCATTCCTGAGTGGAAATGGGAAGTGGTTACAATTGATTTTATTACAAAGTTGCCCAGAAAAGTGAAGCAACATGATTCTATCATGGTGGTGGTAGATAAATTAACCAAGGGAGTACATTTTATTCCTGTGAAGACAACACAAAACACAAAAAATATTGTAGAGATCTGCATGAAAGAGGTTTCTAGGTTACATGGGGTGCCTAAGGAAATTGTTTCAAACAAAGATCCAAAATTCACATGTAATTTTTGGAAAGTTTTGTTCAAAGTATTTGGAACAAACTTAAATCTCAGTACAATGTATCACCCAGAGTCATATTGGAAAACAGAGAGGACTAACAGAATCATTGAAGACATGCTCAGAATGTATGTGATGGACCAATCATAAAAGTGGAAAGATTGTATTCACTTACTAGAGTTTTCTTACAATAATCGGTATCAGGCCTAATTAAAAACGAGCCCATTTGAAGCATTGTATGGAAGGAAGTGTAATACAACAATGAGTTGGGATAACCCAATAGACAGAGATGTCATTGGGAAATATTTGTTGAGGGAAATGGAAGAGAAGATGACAAATATTAGGAAGAATTTAAAGGTTTCCTAGGATAGGAAGAAAAGTTATGCACACAAGATAAGAGTTTTTAGATATTTTAAAGTGGGAGAACATGTTTTTCTAAAAGTGAAAGAGAAACGAAGTTCACTAAGATTGGGTTGCTTCCCAAATTTGGCAACACAATATTGTGGGCCTTTTGAAATCTTAGAGAAGATAAGGCCCATTGCATACATGATATCATTGCTTGCATCCATGCGAGTGCATAAGGTATTTCATGTGTCATTATTAAAGAAATGTGTTCTTGAATCTAACCACATAATTGATTGGAATGTGATCTAGGTGGAAAACAAAGGATATTTCTGGGTGGAACTAGTATGCATCATGGACCGAAAAGTCAAAGTGCTCAGGAACAAATACATATGGATGGTAAAGGTTAAATGGAACTGCTACTGTCCTGAAGATGAAACATGGGAACATGAAGAAACTATGCAGGAGGAATACCCACAAATGTTTTAGTCAATTTTGAAGGAAACGAAAAATTGAAAATGCAAGACTCCATTTTTGGGCAGCTAGAGTTCCATAAACACATCTCTGAATTTTGGTCACCTGCACTGATAGCATTGATAAAAGAATGATGCATCCCGATGGATTGAGAGAAATGAAGGGGGAACGTTCCATGGGTCAGCATCTTGAGAGAAATATGATATTTTGGTTGGGATTGTTGTTGGAGGGTAAAAATTGCAGAATTTTCTTTATTTTATGAATATTGTAATGTGGTGTGAATTTGTATATGTATTTGGCATGGTGTTGTGCACCGAGGATTATGCACAATTGTATGGGAGGGGGAATGTAACATCCACACTATAATCCCCAGTTTAATTTATGCATAATGTAAATATGAATGGGGCTATGGAAAAGTGATGTAATACATGGATGTATTTTCTATTTTTAAATAAATAAATTGTGATACTAGCTACTGGGAATATGGATAGAGATGGAGGTTGAGTTTTTCCACAAGAGAAGAGAGTGTTTAAGAGGGTTCCAATGGGGAAATTAATTGTGGGTATTAATTCAACCCATTTTCTTGAATTATATTATCATTGGGGATAACTTCTAATTTTTTATTTGAGCATATCAGAGCCCAACCATTAAACTCATGCAAGAGGGTGGGTTTGAGAGTCACATCCCATAGTTATTGGAGATCATGGGGATGAGTACAATTAGTTTGGCAATGAGTGTAAGTCAATCAAGTAAGCCAAAATAGAGGAAATTTGTATGGGAAGTTTTAAACAATTTTTTCATATTGAGTTTTACATGAGCAACAAGCAAGAAGTAGAGAAAGGAGCATTGGAGATAGAGAAAGAAGGTTGGGTGAATTTTGGAGCATGTTGGAGAGTTTTGGAGTGATTTGGAGATAACGATTGAAGAGCCATGTTGTTAAGCCTGAAGATTGAACTCTTGTATAAGTTTCACTGTAACAACAAGTTTTGTTGTTTTTGTTGGTAGTTTTCATGGCAAGGAGTTCCCTTGATTTCCCAGTAGAGATATTCCTAGTTAACTATGCTAGAGAGACCTTGATAAATGAATGAGATGCCCGATGGACTGAGAACAGTGAAGGGGTACATTCCTTGGGTTGGGGAGGTCAAGAGGAAGAGAGCTGGAGGAAATTTGGGATAGTTGTAGGAGAATACCAGTGGGTTGTGGGATATTGAGTTGTGAATGGATGGTGAGAGGTACCCTTCTCTTGTGGATTCCTAGCCCCAACTTGAGGGTGACTTGTTATTGAGATTTGGAACAACAAGTTTATGGTTGGGTAGAACATCCTTCCCAAGCATCTTATTGCACAATTTTAAAAAAAAGATAAGTGTTTACCTATTTTTCCTGTGTTAATTTATGATTTTAACTGTTGTTCATTTTACTTTGTGCATGAGAATGAATTATATGTTGTTGTGGTGAAATGTATTCACTACATTTACCTATTTGACTAGTATGGACAATTGCATGAGCCCGAATGTCATGTTGTTTGTAATTATGTATTTAATTGCACCTGTTAGTCAATTTTAGTAGTAACAACAAAACGATTCTAGTGTGGTGCTTGAATCAGCATGCATGCTGAGAATAGTTGTCATGCGCAGTAATAAGCCTGTTGTGTGCACGTGGTGAATACTTTTCGCATGCAGTACACAAGCTATTGTGCGCATGGTTTGTCTTAGTGAGGGAATGAAATTCATGTTGGTCGAAATGATGTAGATACATTTTAAATAATGTTATATGAAAATCTATGTATAGTTTGTAGTTGATAAGCTACAAAAAGTTAACAAGAAGAAAATTTTCGAATTTATGTGTATTTTTCGCTAGTAATGTTCCTAGATTAATATGGGGGACGTTACATGGATTTAACTAGTTTGAGGGTGGTAAGGTCACAGAGGAACAAAGGGTGCATCTCCACCTAGGGCCACTCTTTATGTGTTGTATGGAGTGTCGCCAGCTGCAAACCCTTGTTAGCGGGAAAACCTCCCCTATGACTACAACAAGGTTCATAATGTAGGCATATCAATTAACCGTATAAAAGTAAACTACTTCTCTAACTACCCCAAACATACCAAAAATCATACAAGAAAATCAAAGATGAGGGGGATTGGGTAACTATACCTCTACTCCGCGTCTGGTGATGATCCCCTCACGCTTGAAAGCTTCGTTGACTGTACGTCTCCTCCCAAGGGTGAAATGCATTCAAATATTTACAAACAAAAAGCTACAAGCATGTTATTTCGTATACATATTAGGGTTAGATGTTAGAATGTCAAAACATAAACCAATAAAAGCATTCAATACACCATGATTTGGGACAGGAAAATTAATTCTTTTATTAATAACTCAATTATTATACCTTTACAACCAAATCCGGCTACTGCTCCACGAACCTAGTCTGGGCTCCTCTTCACCAAGCTCCAAGTGCACCTTTGTATGGCTTCTCCTCTCAAACTTCTGATGTCTTCTTGGGAAGTGAATGGATTCTGATGGAGGAAGAAGGGCTAATGGGGAATGCTGAGACAATTCTCAAAAAAGGGTTGTAATAACTTGGGGCAAGGAGGGGATGTGAAACGAGTAGAGTTTCACTATTTTTATGTCTAGATGTGGAATGAGACCCCAACACCTCCTTTTATATGACAAAAGGATGGTTATTTGGTTGGGTGATAGGCTATAGGAGGTGGATTAGTTGGGAAACTACCCAATAGCCCATAATCTCAACGAATTCCTTGCAACTTTTTAATTTTTGCAACTTTTTCTAGTATATGTGGGTTGTAATGGTGCAACATGCATATGTACGTGATTTGTAATGGTGCAGGGCGCGTACATCTTCAAAATAGTGGTTTTTAAGAAGAGCAACTCAGTAGTGTTTTGGTAAAAAATGAAAGTAAGAGGGCCAAAGGCCAGGTATGCATGTGTAGAGAAATTTAGGGTTATAACAGATGCCCCCTAATGTGTGAGGTCAAAAGAGAATATAATGGAAAAAATACATTACAAAATCTTCGCCAATGTACGAAACAAGTGAACCCGGGACCAGAGTTTGAGAGGTGCGATATGCAAAATAACAATTGTCTCTCTAAGGCGGGCATGCCCATGCTCAGGATGAAATAAATAATGGCTTACAATCAAATACACTACAGATCAATGTCATATAACTATATAAAGTGTAGCCATGAGCAATACACAACTGATCTACATCTCAAAATCAAAGATATACAAGTATAGTATCCATATTTTAGAAGCCAACAATGCCCGATGGCTAGAGATGAGGTCTTCATAACTCGAGCAACAACTTCAATATCTTCAAAACTCGGGTAGGAGTACAATGTGAGTGTATGAATTCACTACCCAGAGGTCTTCAACGGCTCGTCGGGAAAAGACAAGAGGATCTCGATGATCAGGAAGAGAACTTCGTTGATTTTGAATCAGGACTTGATTGGACTTTCGGGATGGCCAGGTCATGTGGTCAATAGACAAACTACAAAAAGGTTGACTCAAGTTGGGTGAAAATTCCCTTGGAAAAAAGAACGAAAGATGATCAGACTCAAGCAACATGATATTGACATAATTTTACGATGTAGGAGGCAACACAAACTCTCCATGTGTTTGGAAGAGTAACCAAATGGAGGAGGAAAAAACTCTATGTAGCGAGAAAATATTCCTAAGGTAATATTAGATACCAATGCTCGACAAACAAACGAAAGGATGTGCATTGTCCAAGGGCAACTCATTGTGCTGCGAAAAAAGAATATATATTTCCCTTCCCCTCTTTTTGGGTTTTTTCATTTTTTTTGTCTTTTTCAATTTTTTAAAGAGCTTTGAAAAATAATAAAAGAATGTTATGTTACAAAGGAGGAACGAGTGTCGCAAGCAAGAATACTAGTTCTAGGCGCAAGGAACACACTAATGCTCAAATAAAGGAGACATGTGTGGGAAAAGGACACTCGGGGAAAATTCCTCCATGGGTCAAGGTGTCAGGTCGCAGAGCCAAAGTTCTACAAGTCTTGTGTATAAGGCATGATTCAAAGGTTCAGTTGAGAGAAAAATGGAGCCAACATTAGGCCAAAGACCTAGATATGCAAATGAAATTAACAAGACACAATGAAACCCCCTTCAATGTAATTTTAACGAGCCCATAGAAGGTAAGCTCAGTAGTTTTTTCACATTTAGAGAGTATGAAAAAACGTAAAAGAAGACTCCAATGGGTACATTTTTCGAAAATAGTCTAGTCAGTTCGAAAAAGGGGTAAATTGGCACTGAAAATACGTCTATTCAAAACCATTTTAAGGAGTGTGAAAAAGATAATATCACTCAACAATATTTTCAATTTTAAGGAGTTTGAAAAGAGCTTAACTATGGAATCACAACCTTTTTCTGAATTTATTCTCCTTAGCTTGAAAAAGTATAAAGTTTATTGAGGATAACTCTCTCGGTGAGACGAATCTCCCGAGGCATAGATTTTTCCTTTATAATCCACAGGCCGAAAAAAGGGGTAAACTCATGCAAGAAGATGTTCTTATGTACCAATTTAACGAGTGTGAAGAAACAATGTCACTCGATGATCTTTTCAATTTTAGGGAGTCTAAAAAGAGCTTAACTATGGACTCTGTGGAGGTGACTTTTTCGTAAGTAATCTCCGAGGCCCGAAAACGATGATAAACCAAAACCAAGGAGAATGTTCCTTTTTCGTAAATTTAGTCCCTCGGGCCTAAAAAAGGGTTAAATTTATACCTGAGAATACTCTTCCAGCGAACCGAAGTTCCTAGAGTGTACCCTTGTTCTTACAATTGACCATTCAGACCGAAAAAGGGGTAACCTATCGTCGGACATATGTGCCTTCAAGTTTTAGTTTGGTGAGCATCAAGGGAAACAAGACCGCTCAGAAATATTTTCATGTTTAGAGAGTCTAAAAAGGGCTTAAAGAAGACTCCATAAGGTTACTTTTATCAGTTAATCCAGACAAGATTGAAAAGCATAAATATAGTCTCTTCAGATGTTGCTTTTGTATTTCAAAGCGAGCTTGAAAGACAACAAAGCGTGCTCATTCTGGGAGTCCCGAGAGTGATGCCAAGAGTGATGGTGCATCAAACAAATGAGGCTCAATCTCGTAATCATGACAGGACTAACAAGGACTCTTGAGCCTAAAGTCATTATAGACAACATGGATGCCAAAATGAAACAAAGATCTATCTAGGGCATCGATGTAAAGGTAGTATCTACCACCTAATCATGACACTTATAAAGCAACAATGATGGTTACATGTCACATGTTGGTGGGATCGATCCTATGGCAAAGTAGAAAAGACAACAAGATGCAGAAAGTGGAGGTGAAATCCTAACTTATATGCAAAAAGTTGGAAAAAATGACTTTTACCAAAGGATTTTTAAAGTGACCCACCTCCCCAAAAGTTACCAAACCAAAAGGAAAAAAAATTTGTAACATCCAATAAGAAACTCAAGGATGGAATTAAATGATTTCCAAGCCAAAAAAAATGACAAAGGGAGTCAAAAAAAGTGGCAAAAAAGGCCAAAAAAGTCTATAAATAGAAGCTGACAACTCATTTTCACCATTGCAATTTGAAAATTAACCAAAAGGTAAAAATAGCCCTTTTCTAAAGAAGTTGCTTCCAGGAGATTTATAGGATGAAATGAACTTCCACTCGGAACAAGCAAGTACAAACTCATCCCTCCTGCATTTCCATTCTTCCTTTATGCATTATTTTTTGTTTTTGGGGGGTCGTGCTCCCCTAAAAAGGAGAGACCCTATGTGTACATGGGTTTTCCAAGGACAACTTGCATATGTACTCGGGCAGAAAATAGTCTTCCCATGTACATACATGACTGTAACCAAAACAACCCACGTACACCCTCAAAAACATGGAAAAATTAAGAATGAAAGAGATAACTCCCCTTTGAACTGCCATGGAACAGGATGTATGTCCACTGGAAGGAGAGGGAACACGAGGATATTGATATCTTGGTCAATGAGGACCTTGTTGCCATTGCCACATTGAAACAATGTGGGTTGTGGAAGTTCTTTCGATGTCTGTTTATGCGAGAACAACCCAGGTTACTGAACACCCTGGTTGATTGATGGCATACATATGCAAAGGCTTTTATGATAGAGGGGCAATCGTTGAATCCAACGACTAAGGATATATACTTCTTGACTGGCCTCTCGAAGAGAGGGGAACCAATCAATATGTGTACCTTCCCCTCTGGGCCTTTCAATATTGAGGATTACATCAGGATGTATTGTGAGGCCGACACTGAGAAGGTAGGTTCTCAAATGCCCATTCACAAGATCACTAGTTTGACACTAAGAGTTCTCTTACTACTCATTGGGCGGATCACTGGATCTGCGTCGCTTCACCAGGATTCTTGGGTGCACATGCATTGTGCAATTCAGTGCCAGGAGGCACATATCTATGATTGGAGTACGACCATGCTCACATGCATGAAGAGGCAACTGACAAAGTGTCGAGAGCATAGAAAAAAGAAATTTGGGTTTGGCACCATCCTATGCTCGTTCTTCTTTGAGAGGGTGCCCAGTCTGAGTCCTAGAGAGATTGTACGGGGGCATGTGGCCTCCTTCCCAGCGGTATGTAGATGGGAAACACTGCTGCCACGACAGGGGGGAGGGAGGACCATAGAGGCCGTCGACGACAAATTCTTCGACTGGTGGGCACGACAAATTGCAACCATAAAGGACTACCCCTATGCTGGAATAAACTTCTCCAGATATCTAGATATGCCCGTACCTTCCAGAGAGGAGAGAGGAGAGCTAGGTACATGTTTTTTTTTTAAGTTATTTAATTTTTAATTTTTTTTATATATATCATTTTTATATGCATCAGAGTACTAACATATATGTATCTATTATGTACATATGTGGGACCAGTGCACCCGGTGGAATTCACGAGGACTCGAGGATGTCCTCGACTAAAGGCTAGACCAACAACAACCAGTGGACCAGTGGCCACAGGGGGACCTCCAGCCAGAGAGGCTGAGAGAGTTTTGAGGCAGGTGGAGTAGAACCTCACCATGCTCACTCGTACAGTTCCTATGGTCGAGATCGAGGATATCCCGCCTTCCATGCAGCCTCATGTAGTGGGGGTGCCACAAAATTGGGTCCAACGTTTTCGGCATTTTTCCAATGTCGTCATTCACTACGGTAGGGCCAATAGGCCCCGAGCTTAGATAGGATAGAATATTATGTGCCGAGAGTACATTTTGTATATTTTTGAGGGCATAAGCCCCGTGATGTATATCAAACCTTATTTTTTTAGGCGTTCACGCCCACCTATGTACTTTGACATTTTCACACACACACACACACACATATATTTACATCTTTATCGTCTTATGGATCACATATTTTGCAAATGTATGTACATATGTATGTGTGTGCTTATTTTTATCTGTGTGGAACATGCTAATCTAATACTTGATTAGCTAGAGTATCTGTCATTTGATTTAATCTCCTAGGAACATGGATATGCGTAATGTAATCAAAGTAATGTTCTAAGAGACGTACCCTAAGGAAACATTGGTGTAAAGTAGGATCATAAACACTGTAAACTCCATTTAACTAGGACACAACCATATGAGAATCTAAGTATACCTGGAGGTGAGAGATGCCAAGAGACAAAGCATCATGAAGAAACTCTATCACTGTGTTGTACTCGATGACATTGTTTGTGGCATCACCTAGAAAAATACCTCTGAAAGATAGCAACTGGACTTCAGGTGTGAAAATCACCCAAGTTGCGGAAGCAATCCTCCAAGTGTGTTGGCTAGCATCATCCGTGAACCCAAAGAACACCTTCGATTCACTTGACATCTTCCACAGTGAAAAACATGACATAAATAATGACACGTCCATAAAACAAAAAAGACAAAAAAATGTATAAGAACTATACATATGTACAAGAAGTCACCCATGAGACCAACCTAAGAGTAATACTTCTGGAGGTAGAGCCCATTTCTAGGCTCCTCCAAGGCATTTCCCTCAAATTCAAATAGAAGGTAAGCGCCCTTCTTTAAGACCTCTTTCACGATGAAAGGTATGAACCACATGGGTTTGAAATTGCCTGCCCCCAAGGGATCCTTGTCTTGATTATAGACCAGGACAAGATCGCCTTCAGAGAAAATCTGAGGATGAACGAACCGATCATATTGACACTTGACTCGTTGCTTGTGAGCCTCATTGGCTGAGGCTGCATCACGGCGTTGCTCATCGATCTGCTCGAGATATAATAGGCGTTCCTCAAGCGGGGAAGTGTCTGGCAGTAACTCTATTGTAAAATTTAAAGACGGGATTTGACACTCAATATGCAATACTTATTCCATCCCGTACATGAGTTGAAAAGGTGAGAAATTGGTGGCAATCTTTACAGACATTCGGTAGGCCCATAATGCCAAGTACAACATCAAATTCCAATTTGACTTGGCAGAATTGATCGTTCGCTGAATAATAGTCTCAATAGACTTATTCACAACTTCCACCTCACCATTCGCTTGTGGGTAGTAGGGTGATGAATGTTCTTACCTCAACCCAAGATTTGATGTTAACTCGGACATCATTTTATTCTGGAAGTGACTGCCATGGTCAGTGAAAATATCTTTCGGGATGTCGAACCTTGCTACTATCTGGTTAAAAATGAAGAGAGTCGTTGTTTCTCCATCATTTTTAAACGTTGGCATAGCCTCGACCCACTTTGTGAAGTAGTCTACTACTACTATGATATAATGATGCCCCCCGACTTAAGTCGAGTGGCATGTAGTAAAATGTTAAGCCCTAATATTGGCTCATTACCCCTTAATTGAGGCATATTACATTAGTAATGTTATTTTATTTATGTCGGCTTTATTCCATTAGTTGTAATTATACCTCCTAGACTCCTATATATACCAAGGAGACATTTTCATTTGGAATCATCTTGTACTTGAACATTTAAGTGGGATAAAAGGAGGTTGCCCCCTCAAAGAGGCTTATTATCTGAAATTATCTCTTTTTCAAGGCGTTGAGTACTTTTTCTAAGGTTTTTCTATGCTATATTGATATTTGGTTCTTAACATAAAATCAATCCCCCACTTAGTGAAGGGACCAACCGCGATGACGAGAAACCTGAGAGAAGTATGTTCCCGCATCTTCCAAGAGAAGATCTGACATGGGTGGCACTTCTTGACCGACTCAATGCAATCTTTGATTCACGTAGGCCAAAAGTAACCGACACATAGAATATTTTGGGTTGTTTCCAACCTAGACAAATGGCCACCACGTGCTCTAGTGTGGCAGTCATTAAAAACAGGTTATGCTTCCTCATGTATAAGTCACTGACGAAGAATGCAATCTACGCCTCAATGATATAAAGTATCATCGAGTATGAGATAGTTTTGTTCCTAATGGAAAATTCATCGACACTCATCATGAGAAGTAGAAGTAGGGAACTTGAAAGTGTGGAGATACACTAGTATATCTCCATACTAGGGGTTCGAAGATGTGATTAAAAAAAGATCTCCTTTTATAGGCGATTCTTCGGGCATAACATCACTTGATTCGACCGGAAGTTCCGAAATAAGTTCTGCAAAGACCAGTGACTTTTTGGATTTCGCGGAAACAAAATCCAAGCCAAATTCCTGAAGGATTACAATCCATCTACTAATCTTTACGCCAATGACCCGTAGTGTCAACACATATTGAAAAGGATTCACAATGGGAATGATGGTGGTCTTGCGAAGCAAAATGTAATGAAGGAACTATTGGACAACATGCACTTTTGCCAAAACAAGTTTCTCAACATGGGAATAGTTGAGTTCTGGCCCAGCTAGGCCTTGACTCAAGTAATAAATGACATGCTCCTTGAGAAGATCATCCTCTTGAACCAATACCATGCCGATGGTCGAATCTGCAGCAGCCAAGTACAACAAGAAATCTCTGTTATAATCGGAAGGCCCGAGCAGAGGGGCAGATGTAAGGGCACGTTTCAACACTTCAAAAGAGCATTGAGCAGCTTCATCCAAACAGAAGGGACTCTCTTTTTCAATAAATTCATGAACCCTTTAGTGATCTCAACGTAGTTCCCAACAAAATGTCAAAGAAAGTTCACTTTCCCCTATAAGATTTGAAGTTGGGGTATTGTGCATGGGGGAGGAAACTGAACTATCACCTCAACCTTAAGAGGATCGACCATGATCTCTATTGTCGAAACAATGAAACCTAAGAGATGACCCAACGTCACACAAAAACTGAATTTGTTAGGATTCAAGTGAATCTGATAGTAGCGATATCATTCGAATATTAGTCAGAGGTGTGTGGGATGATCATATCTCTTGCGAGAGCATGATGCTAGATCATTAAGATAATCCTCAACTATATGTCTAAGGTCATGGCAAGCAAAAGACATGGCCTGTTGAAAAGTGGCTCCATCATTCTTCAGGCCAAAAGGCATCTTACGATAAGTAAATTTTCCCCAATGAAAAATAAAAGGTGTTTATGTTGGTCTTCAGGTTTGATCTGAATCTGGTTATATCCCGAAAAACCATCCATGAATGAAAATACCTCACAACCTACACATTCATCGACAATATGATCAATGAATGGGGTGGGAAAATTATCTTTCGGATAGGCCTTGTTCAAGTCACAAAATTCCATGCACACGTGAATCATACCCTATTTTTTGTTAACCGGGAAGGGATTTGACACCCATTCCGTCAAATATACGGGGTAGATAAAACCAGATTCAAGCAATTTATCTACTTCAGCGTTTAATGCTGCCACTTTTCGAGAATTCACCGGATGAAGCTTTTGTTGGACCGACTTGGCATCAGGATAAGTTTTTATCTCATGTTATATGATTCTTGGATCAATGCCTGGCATTTCCTCGTAAGACCAGGAAAAAACATCGTGGAATTCCTTAAATAACTCCGTATAAATTTGAATCTCTTCGGGGGAGTAGTCTGCTCCAAGGAAAACATTCTCCATGATGCCAGGGGTTATGGATATATATATAGGGATCATTTTAGTGATGCTCTCCATATTACCCTTGGTGTAAACTATGTGCATTGACAGAGGATTAATAGGACAAGACCTACCTCCAGTCTTAGTCAAAACAAATTCACCTGCCTCTATTCTTCTTAACTCTGGGAAGAAGTATGATCTATGATGGAGATCATCCCAGGGTCTGTCTGGACCAGTCAATGCCTCAAGAATCACCTCATCTGAGTGCAAGACCAGGTCTAAAGAATCTATAGTGGCAAGGGAATATTGAGCCCAAATAGGCTAGAGAACTGGATCAAACTCCTGTGCAGGAATCAGATTGGGGTTGGCCGAAGCTTGCTGGAAAATGTTGTATGCAAATTATGCCATGGACAAGGGAATGGCCATGCCAGAATGACCTGTCCCTTACATTGAGGTCAATGGTGAAGGAAGAGTCCACAGATCATGAAAGTAATTCGTTCGGAACGACGACATTTGAAAAATTTCAGCCCTAGGCTGGTCGGGGGCAGCCAATATAAGCTTGAAATTTCCAAAAGGAGGCGGGTAATCGAAAGTACCCATTAGTGATGGGCACAAACCAACCCCTATGTTGACGGTTTTGGGATGAGGGTTATCAATCATTGGGACTGTGGATGGCCCCGATGAAGGGTCAGGATGGGAGAAGGACAACTAGTCAATGGTCATAATTTGTCCCTCGTGTGGAAACAAGAAGACCCGAAAAATTGTGGCAACCACTGCATTCATTGCATAGGTCCAACTCCTTCCTAAAAAAAGGTTGTAGTCGAGAGGGGCATCAACCACTTCAAATTCGACTCACACGGTCTTCCCTCCTAACTACACGGGGAAAGAAGGAATTATTCCATGTGGTCTGAATGAACGATGTCAAAAGTAGTAAGAAATGTAGGCGTCAGAGACAAAATGGGTTGGACAATGGCCTTCCAATATGCCAACAACATCACGCAAGTCGAGGCACCCTCGTCAACCACTGTATGGAAGATATTCCAAGTAAAATATTTTGTGGTGTAAGCCACTACTATATAAAACACAATGTCGTAAGGGAGACGAGGTTTCAAGTCGGTTGGATCGAGAATGATCGCTCCCGGGTTACAAGTATCTGCAGATCCCAAGTCAAATAACAGAGCCTTTCACTATGAAGGGAAACTCTAGAGGACCTAAAAATAAGACATTGCGCAACAAGTTTGTGCCAAATATTCCACCACAGAGTAGTTCTGGGCAACCCTCGCATTCAGATTATGAGAATCTTTCTTGAGCGCACATTTGGGGATGTTTGTCATTGTTTCTCCCATCGTCTTCTCAATATGGAGAGGAACTAGTGGGTTTGTGGCTTCTTTACCCTTTTCGACGGATTCTGGCATTCTGTATCTAGTGCCCTGTAATGTCCCCCACCTCTTAGAGAGGTGGTGAGGAGACTCAGTGGCCTGGGCACCCCCACTAGGTCATAGTCTCACACTGAAGGGGGGAAAGTCAAGAAGTTAAAAGTTATATTTTTAAGTTGACTTAAGAAAGGAAAAGGATAAAGGAGTAAAAGATAACTGAACAGAAGAATAGAATATTAACCCTGGGAGTTAACCTAACTCAACATAGAATTAGAAGGAAAAGTATAAGTAAGAGGCTGGGGTGCACCTATTGCTCATTCTGGTTTTGGATTAGCATTTGCTATTGCTCTTGAGCATTCAGTTTGGGGGTTTTACTGTACAAACCCTTGTGAGCAACTCAATGGTAAAATATCATCTCACCTTGTTCCGCAGCTTGGTCTCGGGGATGAAAGACTCCTCCACACCATTCTAGTCTCATCCCATCTCCATCTAGCACTTCAGAAGGTAGCAAGTCGTATTGTTCTTGTGTTTCCAGCAAAGGCGCACCATCATCTGGAAGGAGGTTCGATCCAGCTTATCCCGAGGGCTTGGGGCCATTCTGACAGTTGGGTTTTGTTTGCAGGGGAATGACCATCAGTTTGAGGGATTTTCTGGAGGGTTATCATCATTCTGCATTTGTCTACAGATTGGGACGTCTTGGAGCCATAGGGGACATCCTATAATTCAGTAAAACTCACATCTAGGGAGATATGCTTGAGATCTGAGTCTGAAACTTCTCCCACAGGATTCTCATAGCCTGATCTATATTCTTGGAGAGTTTCGGAGCATTTGGAGGCCTCCTTCATCAGGGTCAAACCAGCTAGGGTTTCATTCATCCAGTGGGGCACCCCATTCAATGGGAAATTCAGATCTACGGGGTTTGAGAGTGGATTTGGGAATTTGGACATCTGGGTTGTCCTTACAGTTGCCCGATCTATCATTTGGCATATTTCTCGGGATGATTGGACACTTTTG
>ML786383.1:479342-491503 GCA_009831015.1 Picea engelmannii | reverse complement strand
CCCTTCTATCCTAGTTTTTGATAATGCAGCTTACTTCTCTTCCACCCTGTTGACATAGTTTTCTCTAGACAAAGGAATAATAATTATATACTCTGCAAATTACTATCCACGGGGAAACGGATTGGCAGAATCAACTAATAAGAACCTAGTAATGATATTGAAGAAAATAGTTGCACACAACCAAAGGAACTGGAATTATCTACTCCATAACGCTCTATGGGCCGATAGGGTCACACCCAAGGAAGCTATAGGAAATTCCCCGTACTTTCTGGTTTATGGGCAGGAATACATTCTCCTGAACGGGCTTTATCTTCCATCTCTTCAACTAGCCCAAGATTCCAGAGGGGAGCCTTCATCTGTTATACAACAAAGAATTGACACTCTCCTCATGCTAGAAGAAGAAAGGGAAAAGGCTAAGTCAAAATTCATATCCCACCAACAGATAGTAAAAATATGGTTTGATAAGCATAAGGCTAAAGAGAAGAATTTTGAAGTAGGAGACTTAGTCCTAAAATGGAACATAGCAAACGAGCCAAAAGGGAAGCATTCTAAATTTCAAAATATGTGGCTTGGACCTTTCTAGATGGCTGAGAATATTGGGGTAGGCACTTATCGGTTTCAGAATCTAAGGGGGGAACCTGACACCCTCCCAGTAAATGGCCAATCCCTAAAACAATATTTCCATTAAAAGAAATAATAATAATAATTGTGTTTTTATGTTTTGTGTGCGTATTTCAAGAGTTGTTTCAGCTAGGTTGATTGTGAATTACTTTTACTTTTTATTTTCTTTTGTTGTTTTAATTTCTACACTTTTGAAGGTTGTGTTTAGCAAGACAATGGTTGACCTCAAATCATGCGATATAGAGAACTTTGTTCCTAACTCATTTCTCATGTACAACACAAGAAGCACCGAGGAAACTACAGTTGCGTTGAAGAGTCCTCTATCTAACCTACGCAGATGAACAACTTTGGGCAAATACATAAAGGTATACCCGATTGTCTGGTGAAACCTTACGGGAAAGTTGGAAATCTGAAAAGGACTACATGAACCCTGGAGATAAAGCTAGCAAAGGATTCACCTTAGACCATCTCACTTTGAAAGTTAAACAGACGTCATCATCTCCCACTTGCTCAGGGAATTCTGCTGAAATCAAAGTTAACTATACCAAATGAGTGAACAGTGGGAGAGGGTATGTAGATATCTTTGTCGGAGCTATGGATGCTCGATGGCAGTGGGACAAGGTCTGTGATGTCAGGGTGAATCTGTCGGGGCTATGGACGCTCGTTGGAAGTGGAGAAACACCGTAGCAAGTGATTAAAGTTAATTAAACGCTTCGTTCCAGTGAATACTTTACTAGATTTTTTCAAAGGGGCATGATTCAGGGTTACAGGAAACGAAGGAGGAATAGAGATTATGCTTTCGCCCAGTAAGTCGTCATTTGTTTGAGCACTCAACACACCCTAAAAATCCTATGTCAAATATTACTTTTTGGGTACCACTTGATCTTTTGCACTATCTGATTCTACTTCAGTATGAAAAATGTTTCCTTTGATTAACTTAAAAAGACTAAATTTTAATTAAAAGAATTGACAGCCAAAGCTTTTCCCCAACGCGCTTAATAAATTCGACATTAGAAAGTATTAACCATGAAAGGAAATCGCTCAAGAGAACCAAGCTAGATAAGCATTGATCTTCGTCGGCGTCGACAGACCGAAGCTTTCTTTCTCGACGAGCTTCACTAAGGATATCGCCAATGATCGATCCCTTCAACATCGACAAAAGTTTGAAGGAGTAAGCGCTTATGAAGGAAGAAAAGAATCACCAACAATCGAGCCCCGAAACTCTTGGCATCAACGAGCGTTTTGAGAAGGTAGGTTCGTAGAAAGGGCGTGACAGGTTTATTCCCCCCTCTGACTGTCGACCTCGATACTTTTCGGCATCGACAGTCCTAGTTTTATTTTGACATACGCATCTTGTTGAAAACCCCGACTTCGATTAGGATACATTATCAAACCATCTACCCCCACCTATCACGTGTTGTTGCCAAAGCAGTTAAAAATATGATCGAGTTTTCCCTTGAGTCATTAGCACTTCCCGAAGCCCGAGTCGCACCCCGAGTTAGTTTTTCCATGTCAGCTCCGTACGAAAAAATCAATCGATGTCATAGGTTCTAAACAGGAGGTTTCCAACGAAACATTCACAACACATCGCCAATCCCCGACCTTCCCACTCGGAAAATGACACGATGGGACATTTTAATGCTAGATACGATGCATTCAAAGGAACAATTAATTCCAAAATATCGCATTAGTTTCTAATTCATGCACGAATCAAAAGGATTGTTTAAACTTGTTGATATAACACATCACCCTCCGCATCTCCATCGTCAACCCATGATGAATTAAATTGTAGATATTCAATGGTAGATTTGTTTGAATTTCACTCATCACCCGGATTAATTAGTTGATACGACTGGTAATATATTCCCATCAAATTATTTTGAGCCATTGTAAACAAGATTATTCTGTGCACAAAGAAGTTCAGGTCAGACAAAGGAGCGAGGTGAGAAATCTAGAAGAATTCTCCAAGATCCCGTGAGTATTAAACCACAGATTTTAGCAAGCGTTACAGGTATGTTCTAGTCTAGATTTTATTGTGTTTTTACCTCACATATACATTATGATCCAATATTTCTTTGTATGTCAACCCTAAACGATTGTTTCGTTGCAGAAACAATGCCTCCAAGAAAACCATCCACTAGGAAATCTCCAAGAGCACCGAAGCTAAAGGAACCGGAGGTGGGAGAAGGTTCTTCCCCAGCAGTCGCAAAACAATTGGAATTTGCTCCAAATTCGGTGCATGTCATCAAGACATCCACCAAGAAGGTTTTCATTAATCCCCGGGCCTTCGGAGACATGGAGGCAAGCATAGGGACCAAGACAGTACTCTCACACTGGGGAGAACTTTTCCGGAAGATCAAGCGGGAAGAATTCCCTGAATATACCCCACACAGTGATCCCGATACAAGAAAACTCGACGATTAAGTCCTCCCGAACGTCTGAAAGGAGTATCTGCACATGGTAGCGATCAGAACTCCAGTATTCCCCTGCATAGAACTCCTGAAGTGGCTTATCGATCACACTGACACACAAAGATGTTTGATTAATGACGACAATGGCGAGTGTGTCGGGGTTTTCCTTCCAGTGGAGGTTCAAAATTACTACAAGCTCAGAGAATCGAAGGAGCGACTGAACACCGATTTTGTTGTGAGCTTCTATGAGAAACACGACACCAGTAAGTTGATGGATTTGTGGTGGAGAGCGGATAAAAATTTCACCAATCGAACCTTCGGTTGGTACTCGACGGCCAACTTAAGGGAGTCATATCTAATGGTCCTCCTCTGTCGGTTGCATGGGGAGAAGGATTTCTCCAAGTTTTCAGAGGCTTGGATGCCTCTAGCTTATACTGTTGTCATTTTCGGAATAGGTTTTAACTGGGGTGCCATCATCTCCAAACAACTGAGCACTTGCATACGATAGGCTCAGACATTGAAAGAAGGAGAAACCTCGTCCTTCTACATGGATTCTTATTTATTGGACATCATTTTTTCTAGAAATGCCTTTGTTGGAATGAACCTGAGTTGGCATGCCTCAGAACTCCTGTTCCATGTATATTTCAGCATCTTGTGGGAAAACAGGTACAAGAAATCCTACTCTCTCATCTGTGATCAATTTATCGCATGTATTCATTTTTTTCTCTTCAAGAAAGAGTGCCCAAGGCTGTCGAATGCAGACAAAATGATTATATCAAAATTTGGCCACTGGTACCTGGATGAGTGTGATACCTACATCAGGGTTTTCAAAGGCACCAGAGCACCACACCTATTACCTATGTATGTCCCTGATCGACTAGTAGTAGGGAAAATTTGTTATCAGACCATTCTGCAAGGTTACAATGTTACTCTGGTAAAAGATAAGAAGTGGGCATTCATATCTTATGGATTTCATATAGGTTTATAAATGGTAAAGGAAACCATGCAAGCCAAGCAATAAGGGTTAACCCAACTAGAGTTCTAATTCCAGACTGGTCGTTTTCGCAAGCACGACCCAAAGGGTCTGGTCCTGACGAATGCATCACAAGTATTGTCCTGTTGGCCATACGCCCATGACATGTTTGAAGATGAGATCTTCACCGAAAATTCCCAAAACTGGGATGAGTTAATGGAGAGGATGGGTGACCCTAAGGCGACCAGGTTCAAGGCCATGAGCCTAGATGAGAAAGTGACAGTCCTCGAATAATTGACTCAAGGGATTCTCAGGGCCAGAGAAGAAAGGATAGCATATTAGATAGCCGAAATAGCAGAAGACCCCTTGATAGCCCCTACACAATATAGAGTTATCCATTTGGTACAGGATGTGCAGGAAATGGGACTACTCATGTTAGAATACGCACAACAGGTGCTTGATCAGTTACAAGTTGACCCGGACCTATCAGAAATGACAAGATCACCTGAGGATAACCCAGAGAGAATCCAGGTGGGTACAAGTGGCCCTAAATTTATAGATGTTGATGAAATTGTCGGGTTGGATGACCTTGAATTCACAATGCCACCAGCAAGTGTGGTGACTCAGCTAGAAGCAGTCTGGGTACCAGTAGAAACAAGCGCGAAAAACCCCTTGAGGGAGTTTATAAAGATATACCATGATGATGAGAGCCCGGAGGTATCTCTTAGGACCCCTATGCATCTCGAAGAAGAAAAGGGACCTGATAAGACATATTCTCATGTTCCTGAATTCCAAATCAAGGAGGTTCTGTAGAAGGAAAAATAATTTGAGAGTGACCTCAACACAAAGAGGCTCGATCCACCAGAGACCCAAGCAGACAATCCAGAGGACATGTCAGAACCGGACGAGACAAAGGAAGGATCCCCGCAAAAGGAAATCGGTGTTTCAACGGTCGATGAACAAGTAAGTATCGAGTCTACTCCTAACGCCTCTATTCTGCTCAATACTCAAATCCCTGACAAGCAACAGATAGAGGCCAGACCTTTGAAGTGCAACAAGGAAGTTCAAGAACCCGATCTTGAACAAATATACACCACCAGAAGTCTGGGAAACACACTCGCATGGTGTGATCTGCAGATTCCCTAACTTGTGGACGAGGTAGCCGATATATATGTGATCACCTATGATCGAAAGAGGAAGGCTATTGTCCAACTAACCACACCATGCAATTCAAGGGAAATGGGCCAAGTGCGAGAGACACTAGGTTAAGATCAATCGAGTGATGAAAGATATTGGACTGCCCGAGTTCGGCAGACCCGGAGATTTCGTTGACTTGTGCGACATAGTCGAATTGCAAGCCAAGCAAGGTTCTTCATGGGTCGAAAGACTAGAAAAGGTGACCGACACAATGCCAAGATAGGTACAACAATTTCTGGAACATCTGATCAGTGCTCGGGCTATGCTTTAGCAGTTAAGTACTAGTTTGGTTAAATATCGGGTGCATGCGGTGGAGATCGGAGAATTTTACGCACTCTCGATGGAACATCACATATTTCCATACGCCCAAACCTGCGAGGAATTGTTCATCAGTTGGTCAGAGTATGAGAAAAGTCACATTTTCAAGTGATATCTTGAGTTGACTATTAGAAAAATTGTTATAAGAGAATGCCATGTGGCGAATTTTGTTTACTTATCTACACTTAGCCATTATTTTCAGTTGAATTTTATGCTATAAATAAGAGAATCGACCAATTAGTTAGAGGTCGATTGTTGCTACAAGAAACTCTTTTTTTTTGTTTTGTTAAGAACTATTTCTAAGCTACCTTTAATAGAGAAATCCTTCTGGACCAGAGACAAGTTATATTTTCATCAAATGCGTGTGTGATTGGACGTGGAGAAGAACTATTTCCTATCTCGTCTCATGAATGGATGTTGTAATGAGTAAGAGTTATTGAATCTATTGTTCAGTTATCTGATGCAATGTTTTATAGTTCTTTTCTTTAATGATGAAGATGAATCATTGTGTTATCATGTGACGGATGATTAGTGTAGGTGAATTATTTTGCTTGCTATTATCTTATCGCATATGTGTTTTCTTTCTTATAATTAGTATCTCAGACAATAATTGGATGCTTACACGGTTAACGCATTAGTACTAGGATTGTGGTATAGAATTGTCGTCTGCGTGCTTGAGTAGTGGGTTATACCAAGCTCATCCTCTTCTCCAGTATCGTAGAACCTTTTCCCGTTTTGTTTCCAAGTTGGTTTATACCGGCTTACAATCTTGTATCGATCCCACCTAAGAGAAAATACAAAAAGAGAAAGTCCAAACTGAAGGAGACACCTTCGCAAGAAAACGTAAAGACCGATTAATTGGTCGGATCGCAAGATCTGGAGAACCATTCCACCATTAAACATGGCAGATTCTAATTGGGCCAATTTGGTGGCGGGTTTGGTTCCTGCTGTTGAATTAAAGGGATTTAGGACCCATCAACAGACACCACACAAGCCGTGGTGTACCTAAAGAGTGAATTCAAGGAGGCCTATAGCAAGTTCACATCCAAGCGACACCTATTCACTAAAGGCATAGCCGAGATAGATACTCTCATGGCACTTGCGACATGCAAGGATATGGAGCAGTGGTATGAAAAAGCGCAACAAGTTGTGGAGAGAGTTGACTACATTGGTGCAGTGCAACAGGGTTGAGATAAAGAAGAACACGACATTCGGGTGTTGAACGAAAGCAGTCTTGATCGCATAAATAAATCGACCGAGTATTGGGAGAAAATGTCTCGGGAACCACACCGAGAAATTCAATAAAAATGGGCCAAGTGCGAGAAACACTGGATTAAGATCAATCGGGTGATGAAAGATATCAGAATTCCTAAGTTCAGCACACTCGATGACTTTGTCTACTTGTGTGACATAATCAAATCGCACACCAAGCATGATGCATCATGGGCCAAAAGACTGGCAAAGATGATGGACACAGCGCCAGGTCAGGTACGAAAATTTATGGAACACCCGATCAAAGCTCGGGCTATGTTGCAACAATTAAGTGTCAGTCTGGTGAAGTATCAGGCACATGTGATAGAGATAAGAGAGATTTATGTGGCTCTGATCAAACAACACAAATTCCCATATGCCAACACCTGCGAGGAGTTTTTCATCAGTTGGTCAGAGTATGAGAAGAGTCACCCTTTTAAGTGATCTTTTGAGATGACTGTTAGAAAAATGTTAGGAGATAACGCCACGCGGGGAATTTTGTTTTACTCATATTCACATTAGCCGTTATTTTTAGTTGATTTTATATTATAAATAAGAACATTGACCGATTAGTTAAGGGTCAATGGTTACTGCAAGAAACTCTCATTTCTTGTTTTTTTAAGAATTATTTTGGAGCTACCTTTAATTGAGAAGTCCTTCTGGAGCAGAGACAAAGTTGTGTTTTCATCAAATGTGTGTATGATTGGATGTGGAGAAGAACTATTTCCTATCTTGTCTCATGAATGTGTGTTGTAACAAGTAAGAGATATTAAATCTATTGATAAGTTATCTGATGCAATGTTTTACATTTCTTTTCTTTAATGATGAATATGAATCGTTGTGTTATTATGTGATGGATGATTAGAGTTAAGTGAATTATTTTACTTGTCGTTATTTTATCACATGTGTGTTTTCTTCTGCTAATCAGTATCTCAGCCAGAAATCAGATTACTCACATGGTTAATGTATTAGTACTAGGCTTGTGGTAGACGATCATTGTCTGCATGCTTGAGCAACGGGTTATCCCAAGCTCAGCCTCTTCTCCAGTATTTAGAACATTTTCCTGTTTTGTTTCCAAGTTGGTTTATACCGGCTTCCATATTATATCGGTCCCACCTAAGAGAAAAACATAAAAAGAGAAAGTTCAAACTGAAGGAGACGCCTTCACAAGAAAACATAAAGCCCATTGATTAATTGGTTGGATCACAAGATGTTGACAACCATTCCACTATTAAACATTGCATAGTCTAATTGGGCCTCGGTGGTGGGTTTGGTTCCTGCTGTTGAATTAAAGGGATTTAGGACCCATCAACACATTGATGGCAACTCTACTGTTGAGATTCTCCCCATGTCAATGTGCTACTACATGATTTTTCTTCCTTTCTTGCTTTCTTCTCCACCTATCTCGTTTCTCTCCCCCTTTGAAATTAATGGCAAAGGGTTTTTATATTTGATAATTTTGTTTTTTTGTATCTCCCCCTAACATGACACTCTTCATTTTTCTTTGCAACGTGCGACAGTATGCACTCTCCCCCTGAGATTTTGATTATGTTGAGCTCCTAACAGCTTTCAGCTGAATCTTTCACTGAGAAATGGGAATGACTCCCATCTTCTGTCTGAGATACTCAAATGTATCTCTAGGTAGGGGTTTGGTAAAAACATCTACAATTTGTTCCTTTGTAGGAACATACTCCAAATTGATAGTCTTATCATTCACTTGTTCCCTCAGAAAATGATATTTGATTGGGTTATTTTTTGTCTTTGAGTGCATTACTGGGTTATTGGAAATACTTATCGCACTAGTGTTATCACATACTATATAAATTGGTTTCTTGCATTCTACCTTAATATCTTGCAATGTTTGCTTCATCCAAAGGATTTGTGTGCAACAAGATGTTGTTGCAATGTACTCTTCTTCTGCCATAGATAAGGAGATTGAAGAATTTTTCTTTCTTAACCAATAAACTAAACAACTTCCCAAGAAGAATGCTCCACCACTTGTGATTTTCGTTTCATCAACATCGCTTGCACATTCTACATCAATGTATGTTGTTATAGTAAAATTCTCTTCTTTTGGATACCACAATCCAAAATCCATTGTGTCCTTCAAGTATCTGAGAATTCTTTTGACTGCCATCACATGTGATTATTTTGGTGCAGATTGAAATCTTGCAACCAATCAAACAAATTTCATAACATTGGGCCTTGATGAAGTTACATATAAAAG
The DNA here is from genome assembly GCA_009831015.1 of Picea engelmannii. Lineage (NCBI taxonomy): Eukaryota > Viridiplantae > Streptophyta > Pinopsida > Pinales > Pinaceae > Picea > Picea engelmannii. Next base: position 482,505 of record ML786383.1, on the reverse strand, counting down.
GATACCAATCATTGATCTATACATGGTGTGATCGACTTCTGGTGATTCATCATATTTACTCATCTTGCAACCTATTACCATGGGAGTATCGAAAGGCTTGTAATTTTCCATATTGAAATTATTTAACATCTCCTTTATGTATTTTTTCTGAGAAATGAATATGCCTTTATTTTTTTGAGATATTTGTAGACCTAGAAAGAAGGAAAACTCACCCAACATGGACATCTCAAATTATTTTTGCATGTTCTTTGAAAAACTTTGACTCAAATCATGAGAGTCACTTCTAAATATGATATCATCTACATAGACCACAATGATAATTATATTTCCATTTTCTTCTTTGATGTAAGTATTACTTTCTGCAGTTCCTCTCTTGTAGCCTTGTTGTTGTAGGTACTTATCAAGCCTCGAATACCAAGCTCTAGGCTCTTTATTTATACCATTAAGGGCATTCTTTAATTTGCACACATAATCTTGATTGTTTGTCAGCTAAAATCCCTCAGGTTATTCAATGAATACTTATTCTTCCAAGATTCCATTTAGAAATAAAGATTTAACATCCATTTGATAGACTTTGATACTCTTGTATCTTGCAAGTTCCAGAAAGATTCTAATGGCTTCTAGTCTAAATACTAGAGAAAAAGTTTCATCAAAGTCTACCCCTTCAACTTGAGCATATCCTTTACATACAAGCCTTTCCTTATTTATCACTAGTTGTCCATCCTCACTCAATTTGTTCCTAAAAACCCACTTGGTGCCAATTACATTCTTGTCTTTTGGTCTTGGAACTAACTACCAAGTTTCATTTTTCTCAATTTGATCTAATTCTTCATTCATAGAATTAACCCAGTTTTTATCTTTTCCAACTTCATCGAATTTATTGGGTTCTATTTTAGATAGTAGAGACAGATTTGCATGTTCTGGTGATATTATCAATTGTCTTCTTGTTTGGACACCCTTTTTTTCTCTCCATGAATCATTTCTTCAGGGTGGTTCTTTTGAACATACCTCGAGGGAGTCTTTGTGTCTTGTCTAGGAGATTCCTCTACTTCTTCTTCTTCTACATTACATTCCTCATTGTATTTATCTTCTTCTTCTTCTTCTTCTTCTTCTTCTTCTACATTATCTTCTGCATTGTCTTTCTCTTCTTCACTATATCTTGTTGTTATTGGCTGGTCATTTGTTTGCATCTTGATCCTTCCAAGATTTCCATCATCCACTCTCACATTTTCATTTTCAACAATTTTGTCTAATATCATATTTAAACATCTATAAGCTTTTATTTGAGAGTAACCAAGGAAAATACCTTAATTGGATATGAAGTCAAATTTTCCAAGTTTACCATAATCTCTCTTTATGTAGCATTTGCTTCCAAAGACCTTACGGTGTTTGACATTCGCCGGCCTACCTTTCCACAATTCATATGGATTTTTTTCACTATTAGCTCGGAGTTGAGCTATGTTAAGAATATAGATAGTTGTGTAGATTGCATCCCTCCAAAAAATATCTGATAGTTTAGCTTTATTTATCATTTTTCTTTCCATTTCTTGTACAGTCGCGTTCTTCCTTTTAGTCACTCCATTTTGTTATGGATTTATTGAAGCTGAGAAGTGTCTTATTATCCCATGATCTTCACATAATTCATTAAACTCATCTGATGTGAATTCTCATCCATTATTTGATCTCATAAATTTGATCTTCACGCTTGTTTCATTTTCAACTAATGCTTTGAATGCTTTAAATTTCTAAAATGCTTTTGATTTATGTCTTGGAAAGGTTACCCAAGTCATTATTGTGTAATCATTAATGAGCAGCATGAAGTAATGATTACCCTGTAGACTTTGTGATTTGGTTGGCCCACAAAGTTAAGTTTGGATGAGTTATAATGGTCTTGATGTTGAGTATTCCTTGGTCCCAAATCTCACTCTAGTTTGTTTCCCATGTTGACAATGTTTACAAATTGGGTTTGAGGGATTGATGATTTTTGGCATGCCTCTTACTTCCTAGTGATTTTTGACATTAACTAAGTTGTCAAAACTTAAATGTCCCATTATCTTATGCCATAACTATCTTTCATTTGTTTGTCCCACACAACATACTTATTTTCGAATTTTATTTAGAATGTATACATTGTTTATGGTTCTGATTGTTGTTGATACCAATATTCCAGTGTCTTTTTTTCTTATTTTGAATTCCTGATAGTTAAACAGGAGTGTTTGTCCTTGGTCACATAGTTGATTGACACTTAGAAGGTCATCCTTTAAATATTCAACTAGAGAAACATTTTGTATTGTGGCCTTCTGACTTCCAAGGCTGACTTTTCCTTTCCCAATTATCTTGGAAGATTTATTATGTCCAAATGAAACATTTCCTCCCTTCTCTCTCTTTAGCTTAAGGAATTTGTTTTCATTACCAGTCATATGCCTTGAAAATCCATTGTCTATGTACCAATAGATTTCTTTGTCTTGAGCATGCATTTCTAAAGCACATTCTTCCTTATATTTTATTTCTTATTTATTCCTCCAGAGTCTGGTGGTGTTGCTACCAGTAGTGTGTTTTTCAATAGGGGCTTGTGTCCAACTTATGTAGTCCTGAGCTTTATGGACAAAATTGTGGAATTTATAACATTCAATATCATGGTTAAATAGTGGAGAAACTGAATTCATGTTTCTGTTTTCACCAATATTTGTCACATAATTGTTTCTTGGAGCATTTTACTTGCCTCCATTTCTTCTTTGGCCATTTCTTGGATATGCTCTACAGTTTATTGCCTTGTGTCCAAAATTGTTACATGAAAAATAGTTGCCAAGAAATATATATTCATACATGTTCATAATAGGTCTTCTTGGTGTCATCACCTTTTTTAATTCATTCTTCTAGTGAGGGACAACTGACTTCTATTGGTTAGCGTTTTCTTCATTGGTGTTATCATTACATTCAATAGGATGGACTAGGGCCATAGCATAACTCTTGGGTTCTTCCTTGGTTTTCTATAACATGTGGTTGGGATTGCAACCAAGTCTATTTCTGTCAAATGGTGATCTTTGGTTATTGAGCATATTTTATAATATCATGGAACTTTGTTCAAACTTTTTATTGTTGTTCAACTCAGCTATAAGTACATCAATTTCCTGCATTAAGACAACATTTTATTTTCAAGTTT
>ML786383.1:455381-475673 GCA_009831015.1 Picea engelmannii | reverse complement strand
ATGAGTTGGCACATACATGAGGAGTATAGTCGATGATGTTGGTACATATTGATTAGTCATAGTTTATCTGTATTTGATGCATGATTGGTACATGTTTGGTGCATGGTTGATACACTCGTTGATGGTACAGGTTGAGGTACAGGTTGGTTCATGGTTGATGCACTTGTTTATGGTACAAGTTGATTACAGGTTGTTTGGTACAAGTTGTTATAAGTACTTTGGTGCAGTTTGATTGGTACAGGTTTACAACAATATATATCACAGTGATAGTGTGACAGTGATTCCAACATTCTACTTATATTTCAGGGTGGGGGGACAAGGCAAGGACAAATGGTTTTAGTCACCTTTCGGTTATAGGCGGAGAACATAGGGGGTTGTAGACTCCTTATGGTTGTAGCCATAGAATTGGGGAGTTGGAGCTTCCCTTAGATTGTAGCCTGAGAAACTAGGGGGTTGGAGCCTCCTTCCAGTTGCAGATCGAAAAAAAAGGAAGTTGGTGCTTCCAATGAATGTAATTATTAAATACATATAAGAAAAAGCATTGTGTATTTTTCTCTCGCTTTGGGTTTCCACGTAAAAACATTGGTGTAATGTGTATGTGTATGATTGCTCATTTTTTCATTGTTTATTTACTTTGAAACTATTGGATGATAATGCTACATTGATATAACAATTTCATTTTATGGTTAAAAAGGATTAAATTTCTCTATTACTGATCCAGGCCCCCCTCTCAATAATCCAACAAAGACCTTGAAATCATTTATAGATGAATATCAATTCATGTATGAAAATTTGTTAATGACGACACCAATCCTCTTTAGGAACCAACCTACAAACAGGCACCATCCTGCAAATGAAAGACAACACCAATCATCTATAGGCACCTACCTACAAATAAGCACCAACCTGTACATGGATGACAACACCAATCCTCTGTAGGCACCAACCTACAAACCAGGAACCAACCTGGATGAACTGAAATTCGTCTAAAAAAAATTCTTCTTGAAATCGACCGTAAGAAACAACAAATAACTTCATAAAAATTTTGATCTTCTTTTCTTATCCACTAGGTTCATGAGATATGAACTATGCTCCACTTCCTCACTTTTTCATATTTTTTTATCCATCCACCACACCATGCTAACCAGATCGATCAAGGGATCATTATTTATATGGCTTGTGTACTCAACCATTTGTCCACATGTGAAGTCATGTTCATTAAGTCCGGTGTGAGTCCCTTTTCCTCTTCTTTAAAATTGGGCCCTAACACTTTTCATTTCACGTGATATTCTCACAGACCATACAACACAATTTTGACACTCAACGGTCGTCAAATCTAATTCTAGATTCAATCTTGTCTGTGGATCTACAACCACTTTCATCGGGGTATCAATATACTATACAACACTTCAAGGTACACCAATCATTCGATTTTTCCTTTGTTTGATCACAACTATCGATTTATTCTTTCATATTGGGACCACTGGGGTTCCTAAACACTCAGCACCATATCGACGCACAACGGTCATTAGATATAGTCTAGACTTGATCTCGTCCATCGATATATTCTCGTGTTCACCGGGTCACAGGGCTATCAGACCTGGGCCTTATAACATGGATCATTATCCCATCCACATGGACCATTCATGGTTTTACGCATTTCAATGACATGACCACCCTTCTTTGTATACCTTGCAAAATTTGGTTAGGTGGGACCCATGTAGATCTACGGTGGCCATCACATCTCATTTTCATGTTGACCAATGATCGCGATTTCTCCTCGGAGATCCTTCATCGGAGTACCTCCACTGCAATCAACTAGTCTACTCTAATATGACTTGGATTCTTAGACAACTTTCACGAGGATCTGACATGGTAATGACTTGATGTTTTCGTGGCTACTTACGCTGACGTGCCTATTTGGGTTGATGTGGCTACTGACATCATCACTTACTTCAACTCTTCTTTGTACACTTTTTTGACTTGGAACTCTAACACGTGGCCTCATCCTTTCTACTTTGTGGCTCTGACATGGCAATTGATGTGGTGTATGAGGTGACTCACACTCATTCAAAGTCTCTCTTCGGATTCCCAATGTATTCTTACATTCAAACACTCTGATGCAAAAGAATCGAAGAATATTCCCTTCTCATATCGAATTTCATGCCAAAATTTTAGGAGCACGAAGGGCTGTGTACAAGTATTTCAGAGTGTTCTATCGGAGTGAAACAATTGACCCTTTTATTCACACTATGAAGCAAGAGCATTGAAGGATATTCCTTTTCCTGTACTTTTTCCAATACGTTGTCGCCATGTGTCCTTTTTTTCATATCCATTGATCTATTCCACTACGAATATATCACACCCGTTGATCGGTCTTGTTCTATCATAGTTCCTTAATGGAATCTAATCGATTCACTCCAACAACCAATAATATGTTGACATGTGTCACCTTCCTATTTTTTGATCTATCTACTATGAATACATCTTAACCATTGGTTAGAGTTCTATTCTAACTCTTTCATACCTATGGATGGTTGTTTCAGACCCTACCATGTGGATTCCCGATGATCGTTGATCTCTCTGTTTTTATTATCAATGTGCGTCATTGGTTGGAACTACTCATCAAAGTATTCTTCTATATTATACTCCAAATATGCTAATCTCAAAGCCTTAATCCATTTTTTTCGAACTCCAAACTGAAGGTTGCTTCCCACCATCAATATGGATGTACACCACTCCATTTCTAATCCCAGTCTTCCAAACCTTTAGGAACATGAACAAGGTCTCAATCCAATGTATATAAATTCATGGTCAATTATTTATCCTGGTATGATCGTTCTTGTTCCTCCACACTTGCAAAGAGGATTCGACTCTCTATCCACCTGCAAACATGATTCAACAATGTATCATTTTCTATCGATATAGGATCGTCTATCTCTTCGATGATCTATGATTAAGGCACGATCTATCCTCCTTCCTCGACTAAGGGTTCTTTTGAAACCAATATTTAAGAGTCCAATGTCATCCTGTCACAAATAGCTTTTCATATTGAAACTATCAAGTAATCAGTCAAACAAACTCCCCCTACAGTGTTGACATCAATGACAATATATTCAACAAGTTCTGTGGTCGTCTTTGTGCACATCTTTGAAACTTGAGCTTGTATTTCAATTCGATAATTTTAGTTTGTGCTTTCCTTTGGATTTGCATTCATAAAATACAAATATATATATATATATATATATATATATATATATATAGAGAGAGAGAGAGAGAGAGAGAGAGAGAGAATCTTTTATTAGTTTTTTCTTTGGTAGAAAGAAGAACAAAATGAAAAATAAACCTAGTTTGTTGCTAGTTGGGTCTCTTTCTTTCTGTTCCATTGTTTTGCTTCATATTTGAAAAAAAAAAATATTAGCATAGGATTTTGTTTTATTCTCATCTTGAAAGCGTTTAAAAGGAAAAATGACAAAGAAAATCCTTGTGCTTTCTTATTTTTCTTTTCTCAAAAGGTTGCATTGTGCATTTTGCATCAGAACGAAAAAATATTGCATTTCAAGGTTTGAAAGATTGTTCATGCATTTTTCTATTTTGAAACTCTTTTTCACTGAAGAATTAGTGTAAAGTTTTATTTTCCAATGTTCTTATAATTTGTATTTTTCCAATAGTCTCAAACAAATCAGTTTCACTTTTGTATCCTTTTAGTAAAAAACAGCCTCTAAAATGAACGCTAAACTTAAATTTTACTAGACTCTGTTTCTAGGGTTCATTAAAAAGTTTAGGGTTATGGCCTTGTATTAGGATTGGAGAGATAAATATCCAAGGCCATTGAAAAAACATAAGAGTCTGAGTTAGGGAGATTCAAATCCAATTTTCATATAAGTATAGCTAAGAACCTCCTCTAACACAGGAGTTAAACACGAGGTCATGTAAGGAATATTCGAGGAGATAACCCCTCCAAGGCTTGAACGAGAATTGTGGAGAGATTGTATTTTGGGGGTTTCGCTAGTGCCCATACCTCCTTGCGAGGTAGTGATTTCTAATTTTTCATCTTTGTTACCATACCCATACATTTGATCCCAACTATCGACAGTTCCCCTTGGATGTTGACTGCGAGTTGGTATCCATATTTTCTCTTTCTAGGTATCTCAGAGGTGACTGTGGGGGGTTTCCCATGGTACCTGAGATAGACATCATATCACACTATCAATAGAAATGGAGGGTGCCCCACAAAACAAGGTTTAATTGTACCAGGTAGGGTTGGTTATTGGAGATCAAGGTAACTACTTGTCACTCCTTTGTTCATCAATCTTGGGACTCGATCAACCCATGTCAGTTTTTGGAAGGTCCCCTTCCACTTTTTCAATGCTTTTTACTCAAGACCTTATCCGCCTAGGAAGAAGTTTTGGAGAAGTTTTTTGTTTTTTATGTTTCTCTTAAGACTTTTTATTGGAGTGATGTTTTGTATAGTTTGTCTTAGCTTGTTTTTGTACCACCGCTTTTGGACCATCGATTCAAGGTGGATGACCAACCACTCTACCGGTAGGGAAGGAACCCTAGTATTTCTCTTGAAATTGTGGAGCCACCTCCTTGGAGGCATGGTTTTTATACTAATGCTTCACCAAATTCAATTTGTGAGACTTGTTCGATCATGAACAATCTCACAAGGGACGAACCTATGCATAAGAATGTCATGGTCAAAGTTCTTGAGGATACAAACTAAGGGAATTATTTTTCTTTTCCTTTCTTTGGAAACGTTAGTGCCCCCTTAATGGCCACTTCAAACATTCCTAGGTTGAATGTTCGACTACCGGTTTGGTTGTGGACCACTCGGAATGTCTCAAATGCTCTTGATGCTTCTCATATAAGCACCTTATGTCATGGGCATCGAATGGATGTTGATCATTTAACTTCTCCATATGTGAAGTCTACTCCTCCTCCTTCTTCCTCTTCTGGTGAAAGTCTAGCTACAAGTAACCAAAAGTCTAAAAGGAAGAGGAAGAGTAAGAAGAAGAAGTCACCAACCTTTACTAGACATGTTGGAGACATTCAACCAGCCACTTCTATTCATGCTAAGATCACAAGTCATATTGGCATTAGTTCACCAACCTCTATGAGTCATGTTAGAGATATGAAACCCACCATTGCAAGTAATTCTAGGTGCAATTTCATATTATTGCAGTCCTGAACATGTAACCAAGTACTGTCCCGACTTATTGAAGAAGTGGGAGGACAATAATAACTATTGTAACATGGTGCATGTCGATTCACGTAAAAACAAGAAGAAGAAAGAGGAAGCAGAAGTTAGGGTAGTAACCCATGGAGGGGCGAAGACAAGGAAATACTTTGAGCACGGTGAAGGCTCGTATCAACAACCAAATAGAAATATTAGGAAGGCACTCCATCCCACTTAAAAGTTTGATGTTGTTTAGTAGAAGAAGATTATGTGTGATGCATAGAGATCCCTTGAAGAAGAAAGAATGCACGAGGATCTGCAATGCACGACTCAGAGATCTCATGAAGAGGCATGGATCTGAGAGGAAGTGCATAGGGTGACATAAATGTCGCTATAAGAAGAACATCTCCACGAAGAGGTGCAGTGGGCGATGCAGAGGTCGCTGGAAGAAGCTCGTGTGCGTGAAGAATTTCAGCACACGATGCAAATAGCTTTGGAGGAGGCTCCTATGTCTGAGGAAATAAAGTGCGCAACCCAAATATCAATAGAATAAGCATGCATATAAAATGTGTTGCAATGAGCTTAGAAAAAGTCTTATGAAGAGAAATGTCAGGAAGATTTGCAACGCAGAGCATGCACAGAATCCTTGCATGAACTAGGTCGCATGGTAGAAGCCGAAGATACACTATTGTTTTTGCTTGATCAAATATACAAAATCTACAAGTAACTTGACCCAAATGTTAATTGATTGCATGAAAGAACAAGGAGAGGAGACCACCATATCATATTTGCTACTGGAAAGGGATGTTTGCCAAGACAGCAAGCAGAAGCACATTGAACGAGAGTTTAAGATTACAGTTCAGCTTGGTGGGTACGACATGGATGGAGTCATGTTGGAACTGGGATATGATGTGAAAATTGTACACAAGAAGTCTTGGTAAGTGATGAGTAAGCCTAATTTTACTTGGTCTCCCATCCAGCTCCATTTATCCAATCAGTAAAATATCTATCCCATAGGTCGGCTGGAGAAATTAGAAGTGAACATAGAAGGAGTGACAACAAAGGTCGACTTTGAATTCATCGAGATCATGGATGAGTCTGATCCTTATCCTGCATTGTTTGGGATTGACTCGGCATTTGACAATAATGTGATGTTAAACTTGAAGAAGAAGCAGATGTCCTTCGAAACTAACACCTTGCATGTGGTTGTGCATCTATATCCATATGAGGGTGACTGCTACAATGGGCTTGTGGATGAGGATGCATGGAGCTCAGTTATTGAAAATATTTACAAGGCCACGGGGTGTAGGGAGGACTACATCAACCCCATCGAAAATGGTGAATTGAGATGGAGAAGTGTCAAATATTATGACACGATTCTAAGGATTCCATGGAGAGGTGGAAAAATAAACTCTACAAAGTTTCCAGGCACAAATGTGTATGGATCACGAAAGCAGTGTAATGGATCGGGTCTAAAAAAATTTATGCCCCATGGTTTGATGGCATAAGGCCAGTGGAGACATTCCTAGTATAGATGGAGAAAAACATTCCCATGGAGCAGATACTTCAAGTCATGTATGTCATGGTTTCAAGCACTCCTGCATAGTGGTGGGAAGCCCACCGCTTGAATATTCAGAGTTGGGTGCAGGTAGCGGAGTTTATAAAAGTTTGATTCCATCCTATTGTTGACTTTGAAATAGACAACTGGTATAAGGGAACTGAATACCCTCAGGAACACATCTCATTATGTGAACAACGATGGGCTTCTGAAAACCTCCCTCGAGCTCAGTGGGTCCATCGATTTTTCCACACAATGGATATGGTCCCTCGAAGCTAGTACATTCAAGAGGAGCTCAGGAGGAAAACAAGTGATTTCACCCATACAAGTTCCCAATTTCATTCCACCTTTTAGTTCACTGCAGACAATCCAGTTCTGGGTGAGGCACTCTGTCAAGTTAAGGACTTCATTTTCTATCAACAACCAAAGGACTGTATATTCTGACTTTGTACAATTATTTACTGCAAATATATTTTCAACAAAAGAATAGAAAATATACAATGGAAAACACACACATTACACACATATTTTTCCCCCTATAAACCCAAACCGAGAAAACTATCATATTCTATATTCATCTTCTCATACATTGTTTACAATAAAATATACATGTATGATCTCATACCATCCAAAACCTTAATCCAAATAACCCAGATTATTCAACAACCCTAATTCCTTAACCTGAAATAGAAAATTGTCAGTGAAAACCATGTCCTGAAAATCTATCCAAAAACAGATGCAAAAAATCGACCCCCTGTGACCCGTCGGGAAAGGGGGCGCTCTTCCCCCCTCTTACCCCCATGCACGCTTGGCACAACGTAGACACTATTTCTAGATATGCAAAAAATATATCACATACCCATCAAGGACAGCAACCCCAAGGTGGTCTTCTCATACCATCAATTAGTGGCAAAATTGAAAGATGTAGTACATTGCAAGAAGATTTATGTGGACAATGTTGATGATGAGGACCCTTGTGGAATCTAAATCAAATAATTAGAAGGAGAATGTGCACTAAGGTTAAAAGTGATAGATATGGATGCATTGGACTATAATGGCCTAATAAGAACCAAGAAACATAATATTGGCACTAAAGAAACACCCAAGATGGCCATTATTAGAGAGTATTGGGATAAGGATATGGTCACCCACGTTGTTGACCTCCTTAAATAGTACACGGACTTATTTCGTAGAAGTTTTTTTGAGATGAAGGGCATTTCGAGATCATCAAAATCTATAAAGATCCAACTCAAACCCGATTCCTAACCAATCTGGTGAAGACCCTATCGCTTAAATCCTAAGTATAAACAAAAAGTACACAAAGAATTAGACCAAATGTTGGATATTGGTATCATTGTCCCTATAGAGGAATCTGATTGGATTAGCCCCGTGATTTTTCAACATAGAAAGACTAGATAAATTTACATATGTGTCGACCTGAGGATTTTGAACGCAACCTACGTCCATGACCCCTTCCCGACACCCTTCATAGACGAGGTGTTGGAAAATGTTGGTGTTCGGGAAGCCTACTCATTCTACGTATATCATCAAGTTTGGATCGGCGAGGAAGATCAGGATAAAACCACCTTTGCGACCGAATGTGAAACATTTTCATACACAGTCATGCCTTAGGCTTAAAGAATTCTCCTATAGTATTTTATCATATAGTGGTCACCTCCTTCAAGAAATTTATCCACCAGTTCCTTGAGGTATACTTGGATGATTGGATTGTGTTCAATCTTTTAAAAAACCACATGAAATTTCCTCGACTGATGTTGGATTGTCGTCGCTAGCTACAGATCTCTTTGAAAGCTAAGAAATACATCTTATGTACACCCTTTGGTATACTTCTTGGACTCATCGTGTGCAAATACGGATTTTTGGTGGACCCAACAAATATTGTCGCCATCTTGGATACGATGGCCCCCACTTTAGTTCAAGGAATGTGCACAACATTAGGACATATAGGGTACTACAAACGCTTTATCCCGAATTATGCTCAGATTATGGCCCCAATGGAAAGATTGTTGCACAAGGATATTAAATATGAATGGACAATCGACTACCAACAAGCCTTCGATACTCTCAAGGAAAAACTAGTTAATGTGCCCATCTCGATTTTCCTAGATTGGTAAAAGCTCTTCCATGTCTACATTGATGCTTCTCCATTGCACTCAGTGTTGTGCTAGAAAAACCAAGCGAGGGTAATATTGATCATCTGATCTATTTTTCCAATCAGAAGTTATCATATGACGAAAACAATTACACTACAACTGAACATGAGGGTCTGCCCATGGTATATGCATTACGAAAATTATGCCACTACTTGTTGGGGTCCACTTTCAAGTTCTTCACTAATCATTTTTCCCTCAAGTATTTGTTCAAGAAACCAGTATTGGGAGTAGGGATAATTTTAAGGATGGAAATTTATCTTGAAAAGTAGAAACCTTGGTGAATATTAGTAGTCATTCATATGCAAACTACGAAATGTTGGCAAACATTTTATAAACATATTCAAATTTCTAAGGATTTAATATAGTTTCTATAAAATTTTGGTGATTTTAAAGGAAAAATAATTTTATTCTATAGAATTTGGGCAAATAATTTTTATATTGGTGAATATTGTTTTTGGGAAAAAGCATGGAAAATTAGCCCATGGGTGAAATTTAGCCCCTAAAATTTTCCCTAACTGGGAGGCCAAATCTTCCAGTGATTTATTTTGTTTCAATAATTTGAATTTGAAGTTGTTGTTAAGACCCGCAAACACAATGTTGGACTAGATTTTCTGTCGTAGATTCAGACTAGCGAAGTTTATATGAACCTCGATGATGAACTCCTGCATGCCTAGCTCTTCCAATTCAAAGTCATACCTGGTCAATTGGTATAAAACGTTAAATTCCTCACCAATGACCAGGATTCTCCCAAATACACTCCTGCACCATGTTGACAACTCGTGACCTGCAGTGTTGATTATCAGTTGATTGTCGGGCAATTCTATAATTTGGGAACCAATAGAATTCTCCATCGATGTGCTTTGAAACACGAACTAGACTCCCTCCTATATGAATCACATGAAGGAATAGTTGGAGGCCACAATTTCGGTAAGGATAAAACGTGCAAGGTATTGTGCGTAAGACTTTGGTGGCCCTCCCTCTTTGCAGATTCTAGAGACTACTGCAAATAATGCGACATATGTCAATGAGTGGGAAAACCTTATCACAGAGATGAGCTCCCACTCTTCCTAGTAACTGCACTTAATACCTTCCACAAACAGGCAATGGACTTTGTTGGGGCCCTCAATCCACCCGCACATCACATTGAGGCACGATACATTATCATTGCAACAAAATATCTCATAAGATGGGATGAAGCAGCGTCAGTCAAGGATTATACAGCAAAGACTACAATGTACTTCTTTTTTTAAAACATTATCACCATATTCAGTTGTCTGAGGGTATTGATGAGTGACTAGGTGATCCAGGTCGATATCGGTGGCCACCCACCTTTTCCAACTAGCTCAAAATAGTTTTCTGGAAATTTTGGTAATTTACTATTTTTAGCAGTTTTTCGGGTCCTGAAACTTCCGGAGTTGTTTTGAGGCCCTAAACGACGTTTTTTTGGGGGAAATGGGGAGCAACATGGAGGGTTCCTTCATAGTTACTCATACAAAAAATTTATTCCTTGGATATATCTTTCTAACGAGGTATTGAGCGTGTGAAACAGAGATCGTATCCAAAAGTTACGACCCCGGGAAGTTGATGTACTGACTTTACCCAAACGAGGCCCACATGACTTTTGGTGCTTCATCTCCTACGGTTAGGTTTTTGGATGTCTAAGTTTTTTGACATTCTTGTTTGTTGTAAAAATGCCTTCAGAGCCTCATTGTAACCATATTCTTGCAAATGAGCGCAGCCGTCACATCTCTTCTCAAAGATAAGTCGCCACCATTCCAGTAAGCTTGTTTTCCGCTGCATTTTACAGTTTTAGCTTATTACCTTATTGAATAGAAAACCAATTTTAATGTATCTTTGTTATTTTGTGTTAAGAACCTGTTAATAATCTGTAGTCATTTCATTCTACTCATAAAATTCGGATCAGTGGTATCAAAGTGGTCTTCTCCTTGTCGTCTTAATGCATGTCCCCTACGAAGTCAGAGTACAAAGAGTTGGGTGTTGAGCTTATTTATCTTGAGGAAAAAATCTCTCGCACGCCCAAGTGACCTCTCATTGCAAGAGAAAAGAAATATGATGGGATAGGAGATCCTTTCAAAATGTTGCTTGAGTAAACCCTCATGCAACAGAGGAACGCGATGATGGATAGTTTCACGCAAATCCTTCGACGACTACCAACAGGTGAAGCATCTTCTTCGAGTGGAGGTGTTGCCCCCTTCAAGGTACAAATAAACTTCGATATTCCTATAATTGAAGGTCAGATAGATGCAGATGTTGTAGACAAGTCATTGAATCTACTAGAAGGGTATTTTTCTGTCCATAACTTTTCGAATAGAGAAAAGATTACTTTTCCGCTCCTCAAAGTTGTTCCCCATGTCAAATATTGGTGGTAAACTTTCTGTGAACAAAAGGAAATAGAGGAACCCTCATTATTTACAGTCACAACCACCTGGGAATCCTTCAGGGATGTTATTAAGGAAGAATACTACATTATCGAAAGTTACGACGACTTGTATACCAAATGGACCACACCGTGGCAAGAAAGAGACCAAGCAGTGCCATATTTCACAAATATCTTCCATACCTTGCACACCAAGTTGGGTATCAAACATTTGGAGAGACATATGGTGCTCAAGTATCGTGGTTCTCTGCATAGATACATCCAGACCGAAATGGAATTTCTGTACATCTCATCCTTGGGCGCGGCCTACCAATATGTCGTCAAAATCGAGCAGAAGCTCAAACAAAAGACGTGGCAATTTGGCCCTGGGAACCCCTCACAACAAAATCCAGGAAAGCGCGGCCTCAACCCACAGAACAAAGGATAGATAAAATATGGACAATATCTGGACAACCAGCCTAAGCCGCAAGCAAATAAGGACACGAGAAAAACAAAGAAATATACTGGGAAGTGGTGCGACTTCCATAACATCCCTTGGCATAACATTGCTAACTGTCACTCAAAGCAGTCGCTGGTGGCCAAAATGAAAGCCTCTGAATCATATGCGGGTTCTAACTCTGAGTCAGAACTAGAAAGTGGAAGACATATCATTGACGTGAAACCTTGTTCCACTGTTGCTACCACCAAGCTCCAGCCTGGTGAACCAGACAAGCCAGAAGGAGAGTGCCTCTTCCATTCATAGATGTGGGTAAAAGGCACATCGCTTCACTTCATCATTGATAGTGGTAGCCAGAAGAACCTGATCTCAGCAGAGGGTGTCAAGCGGTTGTCCCTACAGACAACATTTCACCCACAACCCTACACCATTGGATGGCTCCGCCAAGGAAGTGATCTTTGCGCCAGCCAACAGTGTCGACTATCATATGGAATCAAGCCCTTCAAAGATGAGGTATTGTGTGATGTTTCTCCTCTCGAAGTTTTTGATGTTCTTTTGGTCCAACCTTATTTATGGAAACGTCATGATGTATATGAGTCTAGGCCTCGTAGTGTTATTATTAATTTGAACAGGAAATTGTACAGGATACCTGAGGTAGTCCCACCTAATGTTATTTCCTTGATCTTTGCTAAGTAATGCAGGAAGGTCATCTCTAAGATGGGGAAGTTTGTCTTCTTCGTGATTCGCTTTCAGAATGAGTGAAAGATCACAGCTACATCCAGGATCTATGTGGCTGACCTCTCAACACAATAGAAGCAAGTAGATAAGGTCGTGGAAGAATACTCGGATATATTATCCTCGCCTATTGGGGTACCTCTGCACTGCCAGATCAAGCACCCCATCGATATGACCCCTCGCGCACTGTTTCCCAATGGGTCAGTCTATCGTCACTCTCTGTTAAAGAATGAGGAGATCAAATGACAAATCCAAGAACTGCTCCACAAGGGGCACATCTGCCCCAGCTCATCACCTTGCAGGATCCCAATCGTGTTGGTACGGAAGAAAGATGGAATCTGGTGACTCTGCATTGATTATTGGGATCTGAATAAAATCACAATAAAAAACACGTACCCAATTCCCTGAATCGATGACCTCCTTGATCAACTCATGGGAGACAAATACTTCAGTAAGATTGATCTAAAGTCTAGCTAACACCAATTCCCGATAGAACAGACAGATGTATGGAAGACCCCCTTCAAGTCAAAGGAAGGCCTTTTTGAATGGTTGGTCATGCCCTTTGGTTTGACAAATTCTCCAACCACTTTCATGAGGATGATGGATGATATCCTGTGACCATTCACCAATACTTTTGTAGTGGTGTATCTGGATGACATTCTCATTTATAGGAAGACTTGGGCTGAACACATGCATCATATTCAATAGGTTCTGCACAACCTGCGACAGCACAAGCTATATGCCAACTTGGAAAAATGATCCTTCGGCATGGACAAGGTCCATTACCTAGGCTACATCATTGATCAACATGGCGTACATGTTGATCCATCCAAGATCCAATTCATCCATGACTGCCCATGCCCAACCACACTCACTGAGCTTCAGAGCTTCTTGGGCCTTGCCAATTTCTACCGCAAGTTTGTATTTGGATTCTCCCATATTGCATGGGCCCTCAACCAAATAACCAGGGGTGGTGGTAAGAATAAATTTGCGTGGGGTCGGTCCCAACAACAAGCGTTTGATGATTTGAAGCAACACTTGTGCTCATCCCCAGTTCTTTCAATACCAGACCTGCAGCAGCCCTTTGAGATCGAGACAGATGCTTCAGACTATGTTGTGGGCGTCATTCTCACTCAGCATGACCACCCCGTGGTCTATCATAGTGACACACTATCAAATGTTGTCCATAAGTACCCTACTTACGACAAAGAAATATACTCCATTGTGAAATCCTATCTCCAATGGAGACATTGCATTCTTGAGAAGGAGACATCCATCCACACTGATCATAAGCCATTGCAGTTCATGCAAACACAAGGAAAATTCTAGAATGACCGCCATCAAAAGTGGTCCACACACTTGCAGCAATTCCACCTCAACATCAAGTATAAACCAGGAAGCACCAATCACGTCATTGATTGCCTCAACAGACCGCCATTTGCGGCACTCACCACGGTGCTAGACTCTTGCAACCATGAGACCTCTAGATGGCCCCAACTCTATGAGACAGACCTAGACTTTTCCACCACCTACCAAATGTTGGGTGCAAACACAGTTGTCAATAATTTACATCTTCGGTATGGGTTGTTGTGTCATCTGGGCCATATATGTGTTCCATCAAGTGAGTGAGCGAAGCTGATCTAGGAATCCCACTACAGTCATGTGGCAAGACACTTTGGCGTCGAAACGACAGCGGCAATGCTACAAAAACATTTCTACTAACCGAAACATCGACAGGAGGTCATCAAGTATATCAGGTCCTGCACTTCCTGCACTATTTCCAAACCAACCACTAAGAAACGGGGCATGTACACCCCTCTTCCTACTCCTAATAGGCCATGGGAATCCATCTCAATGGACTACATGTTGTGCCTCCCGTCCACCAAGCAGGGAAATGACTGTTTTTTTGTGGTTGTTGATTGTTTTTCTAAGATGACAATTATGGTTGCATGTAAGAAGAGCATCACAGTAGAGGCAATTTCCAAGCTCTGCATCACATTCTAGTCGAGCCTCTGGTCACTGTTGGACACCAAGCTCACCAAATCCACGACCTTCCACCCCTAGACAAATGGCCAAATCGAGGTCTTAAAATGAATGATTGTACATATCCTTCGCATGTATAATTCCAAGCACCCTAGCACATGGGATGAGAGCCTTCCTTATGTCCATCATAGCTACAATTGATCCCTTCATAGCTCAATCGGCCACAACCCCTTTCAGGTGGGGTTGGGATTCCAGCCATTGGGTCCCATAGATGTTTCACTTCCCCTTGCGGTCACCTCGACCAACTCATCTCCTGCTCCAACTGAAGTTGATAAAGTCACCCGGTTCATTGAGCGAATCCATCAAATTTTCCAACAGCTTCAGTATATCCTACAGAAGTCCAATGACAAGTACAAGTAGTGCCATGATCAACATTGGGTGCCACATAAGTTTCGGGTGGGCAACAAAGTTTGGTTGCACTTGTAGAAAGAATGCCTTACAGTACCCCATCGGAAGCTTTGACCACTCTGTTATGGATCGTACACCATCACCGAGGTCGTGGGGTATAATTATTTTGAGCTCAACATTTCTCCTTTCCTTGGCCTACACCCAGTGTTCAACGCGGATCTTCTTCGCCCTTATTTCCCACCATTATTGGACACCTCAAAAGTAGAAAAATAGCTGACACCAATAGAGCTCAACCCCGACTACATACAACAGGCATCTAGTGATCAGATTGTGGACACACAGATCAAGGGCACTTGACAGAAAAGGATCCATCTCTATCGAGTTGTCAAAGCAGGGCAGCTACTGCACCAAGGCAAGTGGCCCACCGGGGCCAAATTCAGCAGAAATTTCCTCATCTGATGGGGGAAATCAATGCAATTGACACCATTGCTTCCTAAGAAGGTAGGATTGATCCATGTGGATATCGGTGGCCACCCATATTTTTCCAACTGGCTCAAAACAGTTTTCTGGCAATTTTGGTAATTTACTATTTTTAGCAGTTGTTCGGGTCCTGAAAGTTTCAGAGCCATTTTGAGGCCCTAAACGATGTTTTTTGGGAAAACGAGGAGCAACATGGAAGTTCCTTTGATGTTTCTCACACAAACGTTGTAGTCCTCAGATAGATATTTCTAATGAGGTATTGAGCGCGTCAAACGGAGATCGTATGCAAAAGTTACGACCCCGGGAAGTTGATGTACTAACTTACCCAAACGAGGCCCACATGACTTTTGGCACTTCATCTCCTAGGGTTAGGTTTTTGGATGTCTAGAGTTTTTGACATTCCTGTTTATTGTAAAAAGGACTTTAGAGCCTCATTGTAGCCATATTCTTGTGAATGAGTGCAGTCGTCACATCTCTTCTCAAAGATAAGCCGCCACCATTCCAGCAAGCTTGTTTTCCGCTGCATTTTACAGTTTCAGCTTATTTCTTTATTGAGTAGAAAACCATTTTTACTGTATCTATGTTATTTTGTGTTAAGCACCTGTTAATAATTTGTAGTCATTTCGTTCTACTCATAAACTCTGGATCACTAGGGGTCTCATTTTCTGAATGAGAGCATCCAAAAACTCACTCAAAAGTTCATGATCCAACACCAAAAGAGCACTCCTTATCACGCTCAAGCTAATGGTACGGTTGAAGCCTTCAATAAAATTTTGGAACATGCCTTAACCAAATTTTGTAATGTGCAGCGTGTGTACTAGGATCAACATATCCCTACAGTATTATGGACTTACAACACCACGTCCAAAAGGATGACTAAGCACGCACCATTCATATTAGTCTATGGAAAGGAAGCGGTCATGTCATTAGAATTTATTGTCCCTAGCCTATGGGTCACACTCACAACTCAGATGATCGATGATCAGTCCCTCCAGCATAGGTTGGATGAGCTTATGGAACTCGAGGAAGACCAAATAATTGTCAGTTTCAGCCAGGAGGTAGAAAAATATGGACAGAAGGCCTAGCATGACTGTAACATCCGTCAGAAAATATTTCAACCAGGATCTTTGGTTTCGTTATATGACAAAAAATATTTACAACATCCCGATAAGTTACGCATGAGGTGATTAGGTATGTTTCAGTTATTCTACATCAGCGAAGAAGGTGCTTCCAAGCTAGAAACCTTACAAGGACAACCACTCAAGGGTCACATTAATGGTAACATGTTAAAGGCATACTACGACCCTGAGGGGTCACCCACAATTTACCTTTATTTCAGTGTTTCAATTCATAGAGTAGGCTTAACATAGAGTGTAAAACTAGTAGCATCAATCATGGTTGGCATAAAATAAAATTTGGTTTTATTTCACAACACAACCTTCACATCACTCAAGTATATGGCCAGGGGTGAGTGACAGTTTCAATCAGTTTTCATATTTCCAAATCTAACATCTCTATAGGATTCTCATCTTCTCTGACAATTCATGAGTGTCTTCGAAGAGTCTCATAACGATTCAATGCACTGAAAAGGAAAAGTGATCCAATATTACATTGTTCACACATGCCACAAGTACAAACTCCTTCCTTTCTCTTCACTCCCTGAGAAGCATCATCAGTACGACTGATCGAGTCTATTGAACTCCCTAGGAATGTAATTTCACCACCACTACCTATTTTTTTTCTAAATGAGTCACCTTTATCTTCAATCCATATATATCATCCCTCTAACGCCCTCTCTGCCATATTCTTCCACATTCTTTGTCTTTTTCCAGGCTTCCACTCTCCCCTATCATGGACCAACCTAGCAGACAATCCTTACATTGTTATTTCCTGTTCTCCCGAGCTATTCCAAGGTTGGATATTCCAAGGTCATGTCGATTATCAGGCTATTACCAATTCATCAGCCTCATTCCCTTTATTTTATTTCCTACCCAGTATTTGTTATGCCCATCACAGTTCCTTGAACCTCCACCATACCTCATCCCCCTTACTGATAGAACAATACCCCCTTCAATGGATCTCCAGTAGACCTACATCTAGCCATACTCAAGGGCCTTCCCTTAGAAGCAGTGAGATCAGTTGATCTACATCCATCCAACCTTGTTGACCCTGGCCCATGTCTCACATCTCGCCAGGGACCCTCAATCCCCACCTAGAAGAACGGACACGGATTTATTCTCATCTTAGTTTAGACAAAGAAAACACACAAGCATACAATTATGCTCTCTCTGGGGAACTCCCACTTCTCTTCCACAGTGGGGCATGAAGGGGTAACTTTAAACATCTCCCTCAACCAACTCTATAGAAAAAATAAATATTTCCAGGACCAACAGCTAACAAAAAGCACAATTGGCTTAAATAAATATGAGAAGAGCTTATTCTATATCTCCACCTAAAGAATTTAAGCAGTTGACTTGAGGATGAGCCAGATAATAGTGGTGGGGGCTTATTGGCACCCAATTTTTGGGATCAATTTTATACGCACACATAAAAGGAGTTGTGCGCATTCATTCCCTAAGCTTTGCGCACACATAAGGAAATGCGCGAGGAATGGCATAGAATGTGCATCGAACAAGGTTTTGTTAGTAGCGCACCTAGGATAAAGACTACCAAGTGTGCATTGGTCCACATTTTGTCAGTTGCACTGGAAACCAATATGATGTCCTCCGAAATCAAGAAATGAATCACCAAGAAATATCCCCAAATTATTATTAACAGTAGCATAAGAAGACATGGGGTGGCCAGAAGATGAGTTGGCAAGGAAGTTAAGATTGCCCCTAATATAGAGAGTCTATGTGGAGCATTGGAAGGCACCAAAAGTTTGTGCGATAGTTGGATTAGATAAGTGAGTGGATCAGAGCATAAAGAGACAACACTCTCGAGTAGCAAAAGATATAAAAGGGAGCTCTAAGCTCAAAACTACAATTGATCAGTGTTGGAGTAGGCTATTTTGGATAGGTTTTGGGAATCGCGTAGAAGCAGATCGCATAACATTTTGGCAAAGGAGCACCGCATGTGGAAATAAATTAGTTCATTTTAAGGAGTTAGCGTGCAAGAGGCGAAAGTTAGTTAGGAGTTTTGGGACATTTTTCCCACATTTTAATAGGCTTATCCCTATTGTAGGGTTTTGGGTAGAAAAACTCGGGCGATGATAGGTTGTGAATATTCGAGAGGAAGAGCCTAGTGTAGTTAGGTGTTAAGCAATGAATAGTGAGCTGAGTTGAATATCATTCGAGAGTTATGTGTGCACTGCAACATAGAACGACTTGGGCAGGTTTTGTTTTTACTGAATATTTATGTATGAGTGCAGTGCACATGAATGTAATGGAGATTATGAATGAATGAATAAGAATCCATTTGTTGTGCACATAGCCCAGTTTGGGATAAACCAAGTTAATCCTTGTGTTCTAATGTACATGTTGTTATGATTTGTTTGCTTATTATGTTTAATGTGCACCTATAATGAATGGTTAATATATATATGTTAGATATGTTAAATGGTTCCACGCATATGATGAATGCTTAAATGAATCTATCATAGATCGTAGTATTGATATGGTTTCACACACAGAACATATGAATGAATGTTAAGTAAACAATAAGGATTGAATGCCTCATAGTTCCCCATGACTGCAGAAACCTGGTTCCTGCAGTCCCCATAGGTACCTTGGGTGAGACTTCAACTACTTCCAGGTGATGCTGAAAGGGACGGTGTCTTGGGATTTGTTGGTGAATTAATGATTAACCCTACATATTCCCACTACCCACCAATAAATAGTTACGTTGTCAAGATCGAGATCTACAAATGAGGGGAATGTGGAGGACAACTAAGGAGGAAATCATAGAATGGTTGAATAATAAGGACATCGAGTTTGTTGTATATCATAATCATAATCCACATATCAATGTAAAGGAATGGTTACAAAGGTATGTGTTTAAATATTTGCATGAAATTTATATATGAGTGTTGGGGGCCTGTTGGAGCAAGCTATTTTGGAAAAAAATTCAGCATCGCACAGAAGTGGATCGCGCAACATTTTGGCAAAGGATAAATGCGCGCGGAAAGAAGTTAATGCATTTTAAGAAGTTAGCACGCAAGAGGCTGAAGTTAGATAGGAGTTTTGGGACAGTTTTCCGACATTGTAATGGGCTAAGCCCTATTGTAAAACTATAAATATGTAATGGGTTTTTGGTAGAAGAAAATCGGAAATGATAGGTGGTGAACACTTGAGAGGAAGATCCTAGTTGAGTTAGATGTTGAGAAATGAATAGTGAGTTGAGTTGAATATCAGTCAATAGGTATGTGTGTGTTGCAGCATAGAATGACTTGGGAAGGGTTGGGTTTTTACTGAATATTTATGTATGAGTGCAGTGCACATGAATTTAATGGATATTGTGAATGAATGGATAAGAAGTCAACGGTTGTGGACATAGCTCAGTTTGGGGTGAACCAAGTTAATCCTCATGTTCTAATGTGAATTTTGTTATGATGTGTTTCTTATTCTATTTAATGCACACCTATGATGAATGGTTAATATACATATGTTATACTTGTTAAATGGTTCCACCCAAAATTCTGTTGAAATAATGTAACTGCGAAGAGCATTCTTATTATTTTTTATTATTGGATTAAATCCCCATTGAGGATTAATCATGTCATTATTATTAGTATTGTTGTTGGATTAATCCCCATTGAGGGTTAATCATATCGATAATTGTATAAGGACCAAATCCCCTTTTGCGGATTGGTCATCGGACAATTACAAAGTGCAGAATAAGAAGTTGGCCCCAACAGTTATTATGGAAGACCCAGAATTAATTAAAGGTGGGTTTACCCACCCAGAGTGAGAGGTTGGCCCTACCAGTTGTGACCTTTCACAC
>ML786383.1:384010-435064 GCA_009831015.1 Picea engelmannii | reverse complement strand
AAGTTATAGGTTTAATATAATGTTGTGGGATGAAAGAATTTGTCCTCTTTGTGATACTAAGTGGGTTGAAAATGAAAATCATTTTTTCTTAAAATGTCTAGCCTATACCCAGATCAGATCTCAATTTTAAAAGATTTGTCACACTACCAATCTTCCTAACTTTTTAATTCAAAAAAACTTTGGTGATCTTGGAACTCTTTGCGTAATGCTTTTCAAGCACAAAAATAAAGTTCTCGAGAATTCCAAGTAATCCCTTACCTTCTTAAGGTCCAATAAACCAGTTTGATCTTAGTGGAAGTTAATCATCATCATCATCATTGTAATGCCCCCCCTGCCCCCCCAACCTAGCTGAGGAACATTACAATGCATAATATTCATAAAAAAACGAAATTTATGTTATCTAATTAATTTTATGTAGCTTACAACTACCATTTACATATACATTTAATTGTTGTATATTATTATTAATCACATGCATCTACACCATTCTAAATTAGACATGAAATGCAACTAAGCAACTCAACACAACAACATATAATCTTTGTCATACACATAGTTCATGCACAACCATTGAAACACATAATTAACACAGTAACAAGATAAAACAATTATCTTTTAACAATAGTTGTGCAACCAGTTGCTTAGGAGGGGCGTTCCACCCAACCATAGACTTCATGTTCCAAATCTCAAAAGCAAGTCACCCTCGAGATGAGGCTAGCAATCCACAAAAGAGGGTGGTCTCTCACTGTCCACTCACAGCTCAGAAATCCCACAACCCATTGATATTCACCTATAGCTATCCCAAATTTTCCACCAGTTCTCTTCCTCTCAACCTGCCCAACCCAAGGAATGTAACCCTTCATTGATATTATCTCCTTGGGCATCCCATTCGTTTAGCAGGGTCTCTCTGAAATAGGTAACTAGGAATCTCTCAGTTGGGAACTCAATGGAACTCATTGCCATGAAACTACCAGCAAAAAACAACAAACATGTGTTGTTACAGTGCAACTCACACAGGAGTTCACTCTTCAGGACTAACAACCTCTCTCTTCAATCTGCAACTCCAAAATTTTCCAAATATGCTCCATCATGCTCTAGAATTAACCATAGATGGTTGTTCCAAGTCTAAGCACTCTCTTTTTTCTCTCTACCTGCTCTTCATGCACAAAAAAAACCATGTCTCAAACTATTGTCCTATCCCATACGAATTTCCTCCCTTTGGCTTGTCTTTATTGACTCACACACTTTCCTAAGTTGATTGTACTCATCCCTCGTGTTCCCAATAACTATGGGATGTGAATTCTCACACCCACCCTCTTACATTTATTCAATGATTTGCTTTGGGAACACTCAATCAGAAATTAGAAGGTTCATATACCAATAAAAAATTAGGAAAAATGGGTTGAATTAATATACATGGGTAATTCCACCTTAGACCCCTATTAGAAATTATATTATACCCTCCCCTCTTTTGTGTATTAATTCAGCCCCCATCTTTTTCCAAGTCCCTTTAGTAGTTGCCATCACATTTTATTATTAAAACTTAGAAATACATGGCCCATATACATCGTTTGGTTGTAGCCACACATTATATCTACATTAAGCATTATTTAAAATGGGGATTATAGTGGGGATGTTACATTCCCCCTCCCCTAAAATTATGTGTCATCCTCGGTTCACACTATGTCGATATACATATATACACAAATTTACATCACAATGCTTAGAAAATAAAATTATGCAATTTTATACTCCAATAGCAATTCCAACCAAAATCTTATGTTCCTCTCAACCCGCTAACCCAAGGAATGCACCATTCATTTACCATGGCCAACCCAAGGAATATGTCATTCTTTTATCAGACCCTCTAGCACAGGTTGGCTAGGACTCTGAGATGTGGTTCCAGAACTCTAGCTGCTCAAAATGGAGTCTTGCATTCTATTATCTTCAAAATTGACAAAACATTGTCGGTATTCCTCCCGCAAGTTTTCTTCATGCTCCCATGTAGCATATTCAGGACCGTAGTAGGTTTGATCCAAGCGAAAATCAGTGGCCACCCACCTATTCCACTGGCTCAAGACATGGGTTTTCACCTTGGCAATGTTTCTACATTTTTTTGGGTCCTAAACTTATGGGATCGTTTTGAGGCCCTAAACAATGTTTTTTGGGCCTTCCACAGACACATTGTAGGCTTTAGCCAGAATCTGATATAAAAATATGTAGTCCTTTAATATAAATTTCCAACGAGCTATTGTGTGCCCCAAACGAATATCGTATGCAAAATTTACGTCCTTGGGAAGTTGACGTATCAACTACCCCCCATCAGGGCCCACAAACCTTTTGGTATTTTATCTTCCGGGGTTATGGTTTTATATTTTATTTATGTTAAAAATGCCTCTAGAGCCTCATTGTAAACATCATATTCTTCTTTCGAATGATTGTAGCCATCACATCTCTTCTCAAAGATAAGCTACCACCATTCTAGCGAGTTTATTCACTCTGTATTTTTACAATCTTTGTACATTTCTGTCATTAATAAAAATCACGCATTACTGTATCTCTGTATATTTCATTGTTATATTTCCACCTTTATTTCATTCTCAGAATAATTTGGATCAATGATATCAAAGAAGGCTACTCCTTTTCGTTTCTTAGTGCATGTCCCCGACGAGGTCCAGGTATAGAGAGTTGGGTGGCGAGCTAGTTTCTATTGAGGATAACCACTCTTTCCAGCCCAAGTGGCCTCCCATGGAGGAAGAGAATAAATATGAGGGAGAAGAAGATCCCATCAAGTTTTTGTTCGCAGAATCCCTTGTGCAATAGAGGAACAAGATGTTGGAGAATTTTTCCCAAATCCTTCAACGATTTTCGAAAATAACAAATGCCTCTTCATCAAGCAGACACTTTGGAGACGTTGTCCCATTCAAGGTACAAGTTAATTTTAATATTATCGTATTTGAAGGTCAGATCGATGCGGATGCTTTGGAAAAATGGTTAAATTTGATAGAAGGTTATTTCTTTGTTCACAATTTTTCCAACAAAGAAACAATCACCTTTGCACTCCATAAGGCTCTCCCCCATGTCAAACATTGGTGGGAAAATTACTAGGAGAAAAATTCCACAGAAGAGTCTGGAATATTTGGGGCTGATCCCACTTGGGGATTTTTTATGGATGCGGTCAAGGAGAAATATTACCCTATGGTAAACTATGATGATCAGTACATGAGATGGACCATGCTGCATCAAGAGAGGGGCCAAACAGTGTAAGAGTTCACCAATACCTTATATACCTTGTGCACCAAGTTGGGTATAAAAGACTCTAAGCGAAATCTGGTTCTAAAATACCACAGGGCTCTACACAAGTACATCCAAACTAAAATGGATTTTTTGGACATCTCAACACTGGGAGCAACTTATCTATATGTTGTCAAAATCGAGCAGAAATGTAAGCACGAAAACAACCAGGAATTTGGGTCTCCAAATCTGAAACAACCAAAGTATGGTAAAGTCATCCCTAATCCATAGAATATACAACCTCAAGACAACCATTCCAAGCCACAAGAAAAGAAGGGTAACATGAAGACAAAAAAGGACATTGGGAAGTGGTGTGACTTCCATAAAATTCCTTGGCACAACACCGATGAATTTCGCTCAAAACAGTCATTTGTGGTCGAGCTCAAAGAAATAGAGTCGAGCCCCAACTCAGACTCTGATTCATACAATAATAAAAGGAGATAGATCATTGATTTAGAACCCACTACTATTTTCATGACCGCAAAAATCCAACCAAAAGAACCAGAGGATCCTAAGGAGGGGGAGCGCCTCTTCCATTCACAGATGTGGGTGAAGGGTACCCCATTGCATTTTATTGTTAATAGCAAAAGCCAGAAGAACCTCATATGAACAAAGGTTGTCAATCAGTTGGGTTTTCTAACAACACTACACCCGCGGCCATACAACATCGGGTGGCTTCGCCAAGGAAGAGATCTCCGTGTTAGCCAGTAGTGTCGCATGTCATACGACATCAAGCCCTTCAAGGATGAGGTATTGTGTGATGTTTCTCCACTGGAATTTTGTGATGTTTTGTTAGGATAGCCATATATGTGTAAGTTTCATGTTGTTTATGAGTCTCGACCATGTAGTTTCATTTTTACTCTGGGGTGTCGTCTCTATAGGATACTAGAGGTAGTTCTGACTACTATCCCGACAAAACAGTGTCGCAAAGTAATCTTTCATACTGCAAATTTTAGCCTCTTCGCGATATTTTAAGAAGAGAAGGAAAATGAAATCACTGCAACCTCCACCTAAGATCCTTCTATCTAGAAACAGCAGATCAACAAGATTGTATAAGAGCTCCAAGATACTCTTATTGTACCTACAAGGGTGCCTCCACACTGTCCAGGCAAGCAAAGTTATAATAAATCCCTTCATGCTCTTCATGCGACATATTCATCGACGAAGTCCTCCCACACTCAGGCAGATAATGCAACTATATTGGTTGAACATATCAAACCCCTTCAACAATAGGTTCATAACATCCTTCAACAAGCTAAGCATGACAACTTCTCCATCAAGGCAAGCAGCTCACCAAGGTTCAGATTTAGCAAAATCTTCCCCAGGGACTTGACTCAATAGAGACCAATGCTTCCTAAAGGGGGGAGAATGATCCATGTCGAAATAGGTGGCCACCCACCTATTCCACTGGCTTAAAACAAGGGTTTCCACCTTGGTAGGTTTTCTACATCTTTTAGTATCCTAAACTTTTGGGGCCGTTTTGAGGCCCTAAACAACGTATTTTGGGTCTGCCACAGTCACACCATAGGTTTTATCTAGAGTGTAATGGAAAAATGTGTATTCCTCGGATAGACCTTTCCAACGAGCTATCATGCGCCCCAAATGGAGATCGTATGAAAAAGTTACGCCCTTGTGAAATTGACGTATCAACTACCTCCCATCGGGGCCTGCAAACCTTTTGGTGTTTCATCTTCTAGGGTTAGGGTTTTGGATTTTATTTATGTTAAAAAGGCCTCTAGAGCCTCATTGTAAACATCATCTTCTTCTTGTGAATGATCATATCCATCACACCTTTTCTCATAGATAAGTTGCCACCATTCTAGCGAGTTTATTCACTAGGTATTTTTACAGTCTTTGTACATTTTCGTCATTAATAAAAATTGTGCATTACTATATCTATGTGTTTATTGAAATATATCTATATATTTAGTTGTTATATTTTCTCCTTCATTTAATTCTCAAAATAATCTACATCAAGGTACATTGAACTTTTACCAACCTTATGGCCTTGTTCCATAGCACTTTGACTTTCTGATCCAAGATGAGTACTAGTTCCACCCGGAAATCCCCTTCGTGCTCCACCTGGATCACATTCCAATAAATTATGTGGTTATGGTTAGACACATATTTCTTTAATAATGAAATATGAAATACATTATGCACTCTCATGGATGCAGGGAATGTTATCATGTATGAAATTGGCCATATCTTTTCTAAGATTTCAAAAGGTCCAAAATATCTTGCTGCCAACTTTGGGAAACTTCGTAATCTTAGTGAACCTATTTTTTCCTTAACTTTTAAGAACATATGTTCTCCCACTTTAAAATCTATGAACACTCTATTCTTTTCTGCATAAATTTTTTGCCTATCCTTGGCAACCTTTAGATTCAACTTGATCGTTTCCATCTGCTCTTCCATTTCCTTCAACAAATCTGGCCCAACAACTGCTTTTTTTGTTGGATTACCCCAACCTATTGAAATGTTACACTTCCTACCATACAATGCTTCAAACAGACTTATTTTCAATGAGGCATGATACCCATTTGGTTGTGGAGCCTGATTATCTTCTTGATTCAGAGGTCTTTGTTTTTAGCCATGTTTATATCCCATGAAGACTTTACACCTGAGAAGAATGTACACTCATCCACGCGGGGGAGTGCAGGGGGGGTTACCCCCCTTGCGGGGTCCGGGGGGTCTAGGGGAAAGTGGGCCCCGGCTGGGGTTCGAGGGCGAATCCCCCGAAGGAAAAATTGCCTTGTAAATGGATATTGTAATTTCATAGTAAATCTGGACTGTTCATTATAAGATCACAGATCTAACGGTAGAAGTTATGTTAGGGTTTTTTTCCCTAGAAGGAAACCCTATTTTATGAAGGAAATGTATTGTGGTTATGGAAAATTGTGAATATTGTACTCTAAGTGAGGAGATTGTGAGAGAAATAAGAGCAAGTTACATCGGGTGTGTTGTAGGTTGTATCCCTTCATTTGTTGGATAATAATAAAGGAAGGACCTGGCAATTTCTCTGGTGGACGTAGCCCACACTGGGTGAACCACATATATCTGTGTCTCTATTGTATTGTGTATATTTTGTGTTTTATTTCCACATTTGTTTTATTTTATTTCTCCACAATCTTGTTTTTCTAACAACAAGTATCAGAGCGAAAGGTAACTCACAGGAAAAGAGGGTTCCTGGTTTGAGTGGGAGCAATGGAGGAAGATGGAAAATTTAGGGTTGAGAAATTTAATGGCCAAAACTACTAGTTATGGAAGCTGCAGATGGAAGATTATTTATATCATAAGGATCTATTCCTACCATTGGATGGAATAGCAAAGAAGTCGACAACATGAAGGACGAAGAATGGGATATTCGTGACAAAAAGGCTCTAGGAACTGTTAGCACTCTGTAATTTCTCAGGTTGAAGAAGAAATGGGTAGAGATAACTAAAAAACTGCTTGGAGTCATGGACCTAGCCATCCAAGACTCAGAGAGGGATATCTCTGTCATATTTAGATTTGTTTGAGTATGGATCTTAGGCTAGTTATGATGGATTGGTATTTGTTTTTTTAAATGGTATGGTTGGAACAGGAGAAAAAGGCCATTGGGCAATGGGGTCAAAGAGATATAATCCAAACAAAGAAGGGTCTACATGGGATCTTACATGGCAAGGAAGGCACTGTGTTGGATCCTTTAAGGTTTGGTAAATGGTCAAGAATAAAAAGGGATGGAATCAGATCATAACAGGGTAGTTAAGAATCCTGGGAATGACCTTCAGGCAGAAAACATTGATATTGCTTTAAACTGGGAACATGGTGTTTTTAAAAAAATCCAGAGCTTGAGTCTCTTTAAAAAAAAAAGAGAAAAGAAACACATAGGAAAAACAGAGAAAACATAATTATAGTGAGAAAAACTTCACCAACATAATGACACATGAATCCTGTAACTGTAATTTTGTTTTGATAGACTATGGTTCTGTGAACTGATTACAACAATGAACACGTCTTTTCAGTGGGGTCCAAATCCCCTTAATCTATTATGAACATAGATATAAATAAAAAAATGCAATCCTTAGGCTCAAGAGATTAAATTTGATCATCCTGTCCAAAAATAGCAAGTAAATCCCAAAAAGATCTGAACTGAAATCTGGGCCGAAACTGTTGAAAATATGGGTACACTCAAACATATTTTTATCCTCAACGGTGACACTTTTGTATAAACTAAAAGATGTTATTTCATGTGTGAATGTTCTGGACAAAAACCTCTTTCGGGTTTTCCCATTTCATCTCCATCTCGCCGAAACATCTCCCACAAAATCATGACTGAAACCGGAAAAATGGAAGCCTGAAAAATAGGGCTCGGAAATGGCTTTGATTCTCCCTTCTCATGACACATGTGTAAATTATGGGAGACTTTGTTGCTATTCATCCCGTGCTTAACAAAAACCTCTCTCGGATTTGAAAATTTGTTCCCATTTTCCTGGAATCCTTCCCAGAAGTTGGCTGGTCAAAATTGGCAAAAAAACAATTTTGTGAAATTGGTGGGGCGGTTTTACAGGGGTAAAGTGGTTTGCTTGGACCCCCCGGGGTGGTAAGTGGTATTGGGATGGGGGTTCCAAGTTCACCACACGGTGACAAGTTTCCCTCCCAATACCACTTGCTCGAACCCCCTTGGTGTTGATGTGACGTGAGGGGGGGGGGGTCTGAGTTGTATGGGTGAAATGTAGTGGGTTAAAATTAGGATTAGTTTTAAGTTTTTTTAATTTTGTTTTATATTATATTTTTTATGTTTTGTTTTTAATTTTTTGTATTACATTTTGTTTATTGTGTTTTATTTAATATATGTTTTTTTTTATTATATATTATATGTTTTATTTTTAATATATGTTTTTCATTATTGTTTTTTAATTTTTGTTTTAACTATATAGTTTAGTTTTTGTTTTATTATATTTTTACTTTAATTTATGTTTTTATATTTTTATTTGGCTTTATTTTTTAATTAATATTTAATTCTAATAAACTAACTTAATTACTAATTATTAATTAAGTAATTATTAACAAGTCTAACATAACTTTATAAATCTAACTATACTAAATTTAATTACTAACATTATTAACCTATTGTTTTTTTTTCTATTAGCCTAAGCCTCCTTATTCATGCAGGGATAAAATTGGCGAAGGGGTGAAGAAGTGAAGGGTGAAGGATTGAAGGGTGCAACGGTGGATGAAGGATGCAGCAGGGTGATGAAGGATCGGACGAAAAGGATGGAGGGGGAAATGGAATCAATCGAGCCCAACAAGCTAGATATCTTCATCTCGGGAGAAACGCCAAACAAGCAGCTGAAGAATCAAGTTACCTATGATTATAGGACCCCAACATAGGCTCCACCTGGGGATGGCGGCTCTTTCAGGAGGTGAAAATAACCACATAACTCTAAACATGCAGACCAATGCTTTATTCCTTGGGCCATGGAGTCATTGCAACTACAATCTTCGAACTGGCTCAAATTTGATTGAACACTGAACTAGATAGTATCAACTGCAAACTCTACTAGAAACCATACAATACTGAAAAATATGCTCAAATGAATGAGCTTATTAAAAACTGATTCCTACCCTACACGCCTGATAATTTTGTTGTTCTAGATGATACAATAATGCCAGTGCAGCCAGTCAAGTAACTGCTCTAATAACTCTTCTCTTTCAATGTTTTCAATCAATATCAGAAATAGAACTTGCATAGGCATCATGAACTGATTTTGATCCTGATCTTCACAATGCAAAGTTTTGGGACTGTGGACAATTCCTGAAACTTTGGGAAGTAATGGGTATTCTGAAAAGAAAAGATCCTCCATATAGACAGCTATGGGATCATGATAAACACGACCTATCTCTTGATATTCAAATTTATCCATTTCAACTCCATGATCTGATAATGCACATATACCATCTGTATCATTTCGCACATGTTGATTTATCTGTGGTTTTTCTAATGAATTTTGAGAAAAAAACTGTTGTTGAATCAAAAAATAGAAATGATTGTCTAACCATGTCTAGATCATAGCTTCTTTTCAACTCATGATTGGTGAATGAAAGATGATTTTGACAACACAGGTCATCCAACCGATCATCTATTGGATCCTGAAAAGACTAACAAGACTGTTGCATTGATTCAAATGAAATTTCCTGACTTTCTCTGTGTTTATCCTTCAACATCTGTTCAAAAGTCTCCTTCAAAATTTTAAATGAATTATAACCTAATGGTACAAAATTATATTCCATTTATTCAAAATTTTCTTCGGGCTCTAAAATTTCGTCAGAGGTTTGAAACTCGGAGGGACTTTATGAGTGCAACATTGGATCTAAGACAGCCTCTATGTCATCAATGACATTATTCACTGATCCATCAAAAGATTTTCCTTCTTCACTATTTACAACTGGTTTAGAATTATCTCTCAGAAATTTAAAAGAGGAGAAACATAAAGGTAAATTTTGTACACTTACTCCAAGATATTCTGCATTTTGATCATTGTTGTCATAATCGCTATATACATACTTATTGTCCTACTTGAATTGCAACTGATTTTCTTCTTCCCAACAATGAAATGAAATGTCATCAAGCATACACAATCATATCAGTTGATGGCTCTTCCACAAGCTGAGTTAGAACTTCATCTTTGACTACGTTGTGAATTGAATACATGAAACAATCATTATTCAATCCATGATACAAAGGATGAGTTGCAAATTGTTTGGGGACATTGATCCTTGTCTGTTCTGGAACTATTGGAACATGTGATCTTTGAACAGCAAGTTTATCTTTCCTGTTAATCGTCTGCATCATCTCTTTTACAGTGTTTTCCAGGACATCTAGTTTCACTTCTGAAGATGTCATTTGTTCCTTTTATGTTCTATATCTCTCTTCTGCCCTTAGCTTGGACCTTTTGTTCAGCAAGTTAGCTTCCACATCAACTGCAATCTTTTGCATTTCTTAAAGGGTTGTGTTCCTTTCTGTTAATTGGAATGTCATCTCAGGATCGAAGGCATCTTGAAAATGCAAGTGAGTTGATCCTGGGGGTGGCCTTATATTAGCAGGTATTGAATGGTACACCTTATTGAACCTCGTTGAAAACTGATGTACTGTCTCCCCTGGTTGTCTTTTCAAATGGTCATATTCTTCTAGGATGAGAAAGACATTTCTCATGATCACCCATTGATCTAGGAAAATTTTTACAAATTGATGAAAATTATCAATGCTTGCAGCTAGAAGATTCTTAAACCAATCTTTAACTTTACCTAGCAATGATAGGGAAAACATCATAACACAGACATCATATTCTTCCACCTCAAACAAATCAAGAAAATCCTCAATATTTTGAATGAGCTTTTTAGCAATGATCTTCACATTTTCTCCATCAAACCTAGGAAGATTATTGCTATAATTGGAAGGGAGGTCATGGAGAATAGAAGGTAAAACTAGAGGCTTGTATCTGTCTGGGATTTTTCCAGGTATAGGAGTTAAAGCAAGGGGCTTATAGCTAGCTGAAATTTCAACAGTGGTAGGAGATAAAGCATGATATTTGTGTCTCACTAGGCTATCTACAGATATTGGAGTGTGTACCAAAGCTATAGGTAAAGGCTGAATCCTTTGAGGTTCTTCATCTTGAAACTGATCATTATGAATTTCATCAATAAACTCTTGACCAGGATTAGAATAGGAGAGAATATAATTACAGATAAATCCAACAATGTCTTGAATACAATTTGAACTCGAATACCTGATCTTTTTGGATTGCTTTGTCATGTTTTAGGTTCTTCCTCCAGTGGAGTCTTCGAATTGGAACTGATCTGGAGATTGGAGTCGTCGGGTGAATGATCCCAGCCTTCTTGTGTCTGATCATTGTCCACAATCAGTAATCAGATCTAGAACTTGAAGTGCACTACTGGAGAAAGTTCCCCAGTATGGTCGTCATTGTGTTAGCACTCTGTAATTTCTCAGGCTGAAGAAGAAATGGGCAGAGGTAACTACAAAACCGCTTGGAGTCAAGGACCTAGCCATCCAAGACTCAAAGAGGGATCTCTTTGTCCGATTTATATTTGTTTGAGTATGCATCTTAGGCTAGTTATGATGGATGGGTATTTGGTTTTTTAAATGGTTTGGTTGGAACAAGAGAAAAAGGCCATTGGGCAATGGGGTCTAAGAGATATAATCCAAACAAAGAAGGGTCTACATGGGATCTTACAGGGTAACGTAGGCACTGTGATGGATCCTTTAAGGTTTGGTAAATGGTCAAGAAGAAAAATGGATGGAATCAGATCATAACAGGGCAGTTAAGAATCCTGGGAATGACCTTCAGGCAGAAAAAAATGGTATTGCTTTAAACTAGGAACAAGGTGTTTTTAAACAAATCTTGAGCTTGAATCTCTTTAAAACAATAGATAAAATAAACACATACGAAAACTATAGAAAACATAGTTATAGTGAGAAAAACTTCACCAACATAATGACACAAGAATGTTGTAACTGTAATATTGTTTTGATAGACTATGGCTCTGTGAGCTGATTACAACAATGAACACTTATTTTTGGTCGGCTCCAAATCCCCTTACTCTATTATGAACACAGATATAAATAAAAAATACAATCCTTAGGCTCAAGAGATCGAATTCGATCATCCTAGCCGAAAATAACAAGTAAATCCCAAAAAGATCTAAACTGAAATCTGGGCCGAATCTGCTGAAAATATGGGTACACTCAGACATATGTTTCTCCTCGACAATGACACATGTGTATAAACTGAAAGAGGTTATTTCATAAGAGCATGTTCGGGACAAAAACCCCTTTATTTTTTCCAATTTCATCTCTAGCTCCTTGAAACATCTCCCGCAAAATCATGACTAAAACCGGAAAAAATGGAAGCTTGAAAAATAGGGCTCAGAAATGGATTTGATTCTCCCTTCTCTTGACACCTGTGTAAATTATGGGAGATTTTTTTGTTCATCATCCCATTATGAACAAAAACCTCTCTCGGATTTTGAAAGTTCATTCCCATTTTCCCGGAAGTCGACTGGTCAAAACTGGCAAAAAAACAGTTTTGTGAAATTGGGGGGGCGGTTTTGCAGGGATAAAGTGGTTTGCTCGAACCCCCCTGGGGTGGTAAGTGGTATTGGGAGGGGGGTTCGAGTTCACCACGCGGTGACAAGTTTCCCTCCCAATACCTCTTCCTCAAACCCCCTTGGTGTTGATGTGATGTGAGGGGCGGGGTCCGAGTTGTACGGGGAAATGTAGTGGGTTAAACTTAGGATTAGTTTTAAGTTTTTTAATTTTGTTTTATATTTTATTTTTTATGTTTTTTATTTTTGTTTTTTTGTATTACATTTTGTTTATTGTGTTTTATTTAATATATGTTTTTTTTTTATTATACATTATATGTTTTATTTTTAATATATGTTTTTCATTATTATTTTTTAATTTTTGTTTTAACTATATAGTTTAGTTTTTGTTTTATTATATTTTTACTTTAATTTATGTTTTTATATTTTTATTTGGTTTTATTTTTTAATTAATATTTAATTCTAATAAACTAACTTAATTACTAATTATTAATTAATTATTAATTATGTAATTATTAACAAGTCTAACATAGCTTTATAAATCTAACTATACTAAATTTAATTACTAACATTAATAACCTATTGTTTTTTCTTTTAGCCTAAGCCTCTTTATTCGTGCAGGGATAAAATTGGCGAAGRGGTGAAGAAGTGAAGGGTGAAGGACTGAAGGATGCARCAGGGTGATGAAGGATCAGGYGAAAAGGATGGAGGGGGAAATGGAATCAACCGAGCCCAGCAAGCGAGATATCTTCATCACGGGAGCAACGCCAAATAAGCAGTTGAAGAATCAAGTTACCTATGATTATAGGACCCCAACAAGAAYGATATGGTGGAGCCTGGTAGCGTCGATGTCTTTCAATATTTCGAAAGAAAATACGACAAAGGATTTGATGGACGCATTGGCTAAACTGTATGAAAAACCCTCATCGTCCAATAAGTTATTTCTAATGAAGAGATTATTTAATATGAACATTTCATAAGGTGGGTCTGTTGCAGATCATTTAAATGAATTTAATACAGTTACTAATCAACTAAGTTATGTAAAAGTGGACTTTTATGATGAGGTCAGGGCTCTTCTAATCTTGTGCTCATTTCCAGAAAGATGGAATGGCTTGGTCATGGATGTAAGTAACTATATCTCTGGTTCAAACACTTTGAAATTTGATGATGTTGTTGATGTTATCCTTAGTGAGGAAATGTGACAGAAAAGCATAGGTGAGACATCAGGTAATGCATTGAACATGGAGAATGGGGGAAGACAAAAGGATAGAGGAAAGGGCTCAGGAAACCGTGGTAATTCTAGGAAGGGAAGATCCGAATCCGGAATTGGAAAAATAGAGTGTTGGAATTATGGGAAGAAAGAACATCTGAAGAAAGACTACAGAGCTCCAAAGAAACAAACAGATGGACAACAGGAGAAAAATCAGGAAGCAAATGTAATAGGTGATGTGTTACAAGATACTTTGATTCTTTCTGTAGATAATATTTTTGAGTCTTGGGTAGTAGATTCAGGGGCTTCATTTCATGCCATACCTCATAGGAAACATTTTCTTGATTATGTTCAAGGTGATTTTGGACAGGTTCATTTGGGTTATGATGCACCTTGCAAAATTGTTGGAATGGGAAAGGTAAAACTAAAGCAAAGGAATGGAAACCAATGGTTGTTGAAAGAGGTAAGACATGTTCCAAATCTAAGGAAAAATATAATTTCAATAGGGTAGTTGGAAAGTGAAGGTTGTATATCCATATTTACAGATAAGGTGTGGAAGGTCACCAAAGGATCATTGCTGATAGCAAAAGGAGAAAAGGTAGGTGTGTTGTATTTATGTACTGGTAATACTGACTCTTTTATCTCTTTAGATTCTATAGGAGTGGATACAACACTGTGGCATCATAGTCTTGGACACATGAGTGAGAAGGGGATGCAAATACTTCACAAAAGAAATTTGTTGCCAGATCTTAAACAAATGGATTTGGATTTCTGTGAGTATTGTGTTTATGGAAAACAGAAGAGAGTTAGATTTATCAAAGTCAGAAAAGAAAAGAAGAGTGAAATGTTAGAGCTTGTGCAAACAGATGTATGGGGACCAACTCATGTATCATCTCTTGGTGGTTCTAGTTATTATGTTACTTTTATTGATTATGCAACTAGAAAAACTTGGGTTTATTGCATTCGAAAAAAAATATGATGTTTTTTATACTTTTAAGAAATGGAAAGCTTTGGTTGAGAATGAGACAGGAAAAAGGTTGAAGTGTCTCAAATCAAGCAATGGAGGTGAATATTGTAGCAAGGAGTTTGATGATTACTGTTCATACCATGGGATTTGTAGAGAGAAGACAGCTCTAGGAACACCACAAGAAGATGGTGTGTCAGAAAGGATGAACAAGACAATCATGGAGTGTGCAAGGATTAGGAGATTGCATGATGGTTTTCCCTTACAATTCTGGGAATATGTTTTAGATATTGTTGTTTACTTAATAAACAGAGGACCTTAAATCTCTTTGGATGGTGGAATTCCATAGGAAGAATGGACATGTAAAAAGGTAAACTATTCTTTTTTGAATACTTTCGGTTGTGAAGCATTTGTCCATATTGATAAAGAAAATAGAACAAAGCTTGAGGCAAAATCCAAGAAGTGTACATTTATTGGATATGGTGTTAATTATTTTGGTTATCGCTTATGGGATTATGAAAATCACAAAATCATTAGGAGTAGGGATGTCATATTCAATGAGAAGGTCATGTACAAAGATTAGTTGTAGGGAAAGATACAAGAAAAAGAAAAACCAGAATACACAGTGCTTGATGAGATTACTGAAAAAAGAAACTCCAAAGGTACCACAAAATCAAAATGTACAACAATAGGAGCAGCGGGTACCTCAAACTCTTGCAAGTGTTGTTAGAAGATATACCAAGTTAAGTAGACCCCTTGAACGATACTCTCCTTCATTGTATTATTTATTGTTGATTGATTCTAGTGAACCAGAATGTTATGAAGAGGCAATGCAGGTAGACACCAAAAAGAAGTGGGAGCAAGGAATGAAAGAGAAAATGGATTCCTTGGTAAATAAACAGACTTGGGACTTAGTTCATTTGCCTGTAGGAAAAAGAGAATTGTAGAATGAATGGGTTTACAAGTTGAAGGAAGAAGATGAAGGAAAAAGGCGGTACAAGGATAGACTTGTTGTAAAAGGGTTTGCACAAAAGAAAGGTATAGATTTTGATGAAATATTTTCTCATGTTGTTAGAATGACCTCAATTAGGACTATTTTAAGTCTTGTGGCATTAGAATATTTGCATCTTGAACATTTAGATGTAAAAACAGATTTTCTCCATGGGGATTTGGAGGAAGATATTTATATGCAGAAACCACGGGGGTATGAGGTCAAAGGGAAGGAAAATTTGGTATGCAGGTTAAAGAAGAGCTTGTATGGCCTAGAGCAAGCTCCAAGGCAGTGGTATTTGAAGTTTGACAGGTTTATGATAGAACAAGGTTATAGTAGATGTCATTATGATCACTATGCTTATTTTAAAAAGATAGAAAATGGAAGCTATATTATCTTGCTATTGTATGTAGATGACATGTTTGTTGCAAGGTCTAATATGCAGGATATAAATATGCTCAAGAAGAAATTAGCTAATTCATTTGCAATGAAGGATTTGGGTGCTGCAAAGAAAATCCTTGGTATGAGAATAACAAGAGACAGGAAAAATCGCAAATTGACATTGTCTCAGGGTGAGTCCGTAGAGAAGGTGTTGGAGAGGTTTATAATGCGGAATGGAAAACTAGTTAGTACACCTTTGGCCAGCCATTTCAAATTAACTAAGGAAATGTGTTCCAAGACACAGGAAAAGATAGAATACATGTCCAGGGTCCCCTATTCATCAGCAGTTGGCAGCTTGATGTATGTGATGGTTTGCACAAGACTAGATATTGCACATGTAGTGGGAGCTTTAAGAAGGTATATGAACAATCCAAGTAAATAAAATTGGGAGGTAGTAAAGTGGATTCTCATGTATTTGAGAGATATTGATACTCATGCATTATGTTTTGGACGTTCAGACACTGTTCTACAGGGATATGTTGATTCATATATGGCAGTGATAAAGATAGCAGGAGGAGCACCACAGACTATGTTTTTACTATAGATGGAACAACAGTAAGTTGGATTTTGAAACTGCAAAAGGTTGTTGCACTTTCAACAACAGAGGTAGAGTATGTTTCTACTACAGAGGCAAGTAAAGAGATGATTTGGTTACAGAGGTTTATGGAGGAATTGGGAAAGAAGCAGGAGAATAGCAGGTTATATTGTGACAATGAGAGTGCCATTCATATTGCAAAAAACTTAGCCTTCCATTTGAATACTAAGCATATACAACTCAGATACCATAGCATATGATATGTATTGGAAGATGGACATTTGAAGTTGGAAAATATAAACACTAGATAGAATCCTGCATACATGTTAACTAAGGGAGTAACCAGGGATAAGTTGAGTTCCTGCTCAGTTTCAGTTGGTCTTCATTCATGAAGATGAAGATGAGAAATTTTCTATGTCCAAGAAAGATCATAGTCCAACATATATAGCAGTGGTGGAGTTGTTGAGATCAGTCTCTAAGTGGGAGATTGTTGGTTGTGGAGCCTGATTATCTTCTTGATTCAGTGGTCTTTTTTTTTCAATCGTTTTTATACCCCATGAAGACTTTACACCCCAGAAGAATGTACACTCATCCACGTGGGGGAGTGCAGGGTGGGTTACCGCCCCTGTAAGTTCCGAGGGAAAGCAGACCTCGGCGGCGGTTTGGGAGCGAAGCCCCTGAAGGAAAATTTTCCTTGTAAATGTATATTTTAATTTCATAGTAAATCTGGAACATTCATTATAAGGTCGCATATCTGACAGTAGAAGTTATGTTAGGTTTTTTTTCCCTAGAAGGCAACCCTCTTTTATGAGGGAAATGTATTGTGGCTATGGATCATTGCGAATATTGTATTCTGAGAGAGGACATTATGAGATAAATAAGAGGAAGTTACAGCGGGTGTGGTGTAGGTTGTATCCCTTCATTTGTTGGATAATAATAAAGGAAGGACCTGGAAATTTCTCTGGTGGACGTAGCCCACACTGGGTGAACCACGTATATTTGTGTCTCTATTATATTGTGTATCTTTTGTGTTTTATTTCCGCATTTGTTTTATTTTATTTCTTCGCAATCTTGTTTTTCTAACAACCCATTGTTTTAAGAAAATTCCACTAAGTGGGTATAATCCTCCCACTTTGATGGTTGATCCATCACATACATTATGAGCAAGTCCTTGGTTATCTTGTTTGTTCTCTCTATTTTCCCATCTAACTCTAGGTTATATGTTGTTCTGAGATTTGAATTTGTCCCAAAGCCCTTAAACAAATCCTTCCAAAAATTGGATGTGAACTTTGTATATATATATGAAACTATTGTCTTCAGCACTCCATGTAGCCTAGCAACTTATTTCATGTATGTTTATGCAATATGTGTTGCCTTGTGTGTAGTCTTCACTGAAATAAAATGTGTTTCCTTAGTTAATTTATCCACCACCACCATGATGGAATCATGTTGCTTCATTGTTCTAGGAAGTTTTGTAATAAAATCCATTGTGACAACTTCTCACTTCTATTACAGAATGGGAAATGGTTGTAATAGCCATGTTGGAAGTCTATGTTTTGTCTTCGCTTTTTGTCATTCTAGACATTTGGATATGTAATTACCCACCTCTTTCTTCATTCCCAACCAAAATTATTGGCTTCTTACAACTGAAATTGTCTTCTGATATCATGGCTTCCCATCATATGGCACATTATGCATTTCCTTCAACATTGCATTTTGTAGCTCATTGGAATTCGACACATACATTTTTCCTTTGTACATGATAATCCCATCTCCTTTAAGATCATAAGAATTAATTTTTTGCTAAAAATTTCTTTGTTGTAATGTTTCTTTTATTTTTACATAGTGTTGCTCTGAATTTGCAACTTCAATAATTTTATCCTTCAGATCAGTCTTGTACATGCTAATGGCTGAAATATGAACTTCATGACCTCTCTTGTTGAGTGCATCAACTGCTTGATTTTCCTTTCCCTTGATATGCTTAATCTCAAAGTCATATTCACTTAGAAATTCAAGCCATCCATTTTTTCTGGCATTTAATGTTGCTTGTCTAAAAAAATGTTTCAAACCACAATGGTCTGTCCTTAGCTCAAATTTCTTACTCATGAGGTATTGTCTCCACATTTTCAATGCATGTACAATTGTTTCTAACTCCAAGTCATGTGTAGCATAATTCCTCTCATGCTCTTTTAATTTTATGGACTCATATCATATCACATGATATTTTTGATTGAGAACTCCACCAAGCCCTTCCTTGCATGCTTCAGTGCACATAAAAAATATCCATTCGGATATCAATATTAAAGATTGTCGCACTGGTTAAGATGTCTTTCATCTACTGAAATATCTCTTCACACTTGGGCGTCCATTCAAATTCACTCCATTCTTTTGCAAGGAAGTGATTGGGCATGCGATCTTTGAGAATAATTTTTTGAATCTTCAGTAATAACCGACAAGACCCATGAATGATCTAACCTTTGTCACATTTATTGGAATTGGCCATACTTTAATGGCGTCTATCTTCTCAAGATCCACTATTATCCCTTCAACTGGAATTATATGCCCCAAGTAGTGAATCTTCTTTTGAAAAAAGATGCACTTACTTAGCTTAGCATACAATTTATGATCTCTTGGAACTTGCAACACCATTCCTAAACGTTTCTCATGTTCCTCTTATAACTTACAGTAAATGAGTATATCATCTAGAAAATCAATTACAAACTTGTTCAAGTACTCCCTAAACACTCCATTCATCAGACACATAAAGATAGTTGGGGAATTTGATAGTCTAAATGGCATCACCGTGAATTTATAATTACCATATCTTGTCCTGAACTTTGTTTTGTTGATTTATTCTTCCTTAATCCTCACTTGATGATAGCCTAGCATCAATTCATTCTCATAAATGATTCTTGCACCTTTCAGTTGATCAAACAAATCATCAATTCTTAGCAAAGGATATTTGTTCTTTATGGTGACCTTATTCAGTTGTTTGAAATCAATGCACAACCTTAAGTTTCCATCGTTCTTCTTCACGAATAACACTAGGGCTTCCCAAGGTGACACACTTGGGCCTATATACCCCTTATTCAAAATATCCTTAAGCTGCATCTGCAACTCTTTCAATTCTGGCGTGCCCATTCTGTATGGTTTCTTGGACACTGGGGTAGCTCCTGGCACCAAATCAATAGATAAATCAATGTCTCTCTAGTGGCAATCTTGAGATTTCCCTAAAAACATCCTCAAAATCCCTTAAGACCAGATGCTATTCATTGCTTACCACTTTATCTTTGGCTACCTCTTCCATGTGGGATACAAAAATATGACATCCCTTCTTGAAACTCTTTTTCAACTGCATGGTTGAAATCTATCTAATATCTACAGCTCTTGGAATGCCTTGAATCTTGCCTTGTCTCCCTTATTCATCAAGACATGAGATTGTCTTCTTCATCATGGTGTTTTTCCAACCAATCCATGACAATTAGACAATCATATGAACCCAATGGTATGATGTTTACATCTACCTTTGAGTTGAGTCCATTCATGTATATCAGACAATATTTAACTATCTCATTGATATTTCTCTTAGCTCCGATGGCTAATTGAATTAATCAAGATTTATTAGACTTACTCCTTTGCAAGTGAAATATTTCCACAATGTTAAATCTTATGTAACTATGGATAGCTCCAGAATAAATTGAAATTGCTATAGGTTGGTTGTCAATCTTACCTTCCACTTCAATCATGGGACATTGATATTCTTCTTACTTGTTGTCCAAGGATGCATAAATCCTTGTCATGTTTCCTCCCATGTCTTCCATTGTTTTAGCCTCCTGGATGTTATGAATATTCCTCATTTTTTCTCCTTTGTGAGGGTAGTCCCTATATAAATGATTCCCCTCACACCCCCAACATTGTACAGGTTTTTTCCTTGGCCTTTTCCCAAATGAATCTACAGTCTTGTACTCATTTTGGGTTGAATGGCCTTGTTGATTTTCTTGTGTGTTGTCCTTGAAAAAGGTTGGCTTAAAACCTTTCTTCCTTTGATCATTTTTACCCTTCATGTTGTCATTCCAATATTTCTCAAAAATTGGCCTTCCTCTTCTTTGCTCATAAATATGCCTTGCTCTCCTTATAGTTTCCTTCAAGGTATTGGGGTTACCATATTGTATCTTCTCACTATAGAAAGAGGTTAACCCACTTATAAACCTTTATATTTTAACTTTTTCAACCTTGATAAAGTCAACATACTTCAACAATTCAAAGAACCCAATTTTCATATTCCTCCATTGTCATGGTTCCCAACTTGAGTTTGTAAAGTACCCAGCCTCCCACAGGTCGAGATACACCACTTCAAGCCCACTTCTAGACTTATCTCGAATTCTGATCAAATTTCTAATGAATAAAAATGCATGAAATATTCACATGCAGAGTTAAATATTCATGCTACAACATGAAGAAATGAAACATATGTCATGCACAACAACAACCAGCAAGCATGGATATTACAGATATGAATTTCATACATAAATATTACACAGTGGAATAAATACACAAGTAAATAAAACCATAACAAAGATCACTTATCTTTAATGAAATGAATCACCAATTGGTTGCAGACCAAGGACGTTCCACCCAACCCTAGACATTGTTGTTCCAAGTCTCAAAAACAACGTCACCCCCGAGCCAGGGCTATGAATCCATAAGGACGGTTCCATAAAGTCACTTGGCTTCCCAAACCAGTCAACACTCAAACTCTCACAGGCTTTTCATCACCCACAAAAATCCAAACTACACCATCTCTCTTCTACCTAGCTTTCAAAACCCAAGAGAATGGAACCCCTTCTCTACCACACAGTCCCTCAGGTTGTTGATCTCCTTCCAGGGCTACAGTGCAGTTG
The DNA here is from genome assembly GCA_009831015.1 of Picea engelmannii. Classification (NCBI taxonomy): domain Eukaryota; kingdom Viridiplantae; phylum Streptophyta; class Pinopsida; order Pinales; family Pinaceae; genus Picea; species Picea engelmannii. The sequence continues at coordinate 413,620 of ML786383.1, read as the reverse complement.
CTCCAGAATCTCCATGTTGGGACTCTCAGGATTCGCAATTGTGAGCAAAATGGAACACATGCCAAAGCATCTCAGACATGCAGGCCTTCTTTCATGGTTGGAATACACCATCATTCTTTACAGCCAACCAAACCATGGCTCTTCTCCAACAATTCGTTTTCCTTTCCCTAAGCCAAAAAATGAATGAGGGACGACAAGTGAGTGAAATAATGAGTGGAGAAAGAACATAATGAAAGGTGTGAACAATGACAATGATTAATGAGTGAGGGAGTGAATGAGTGAAGAAGAAGAAACCCCCACCATAGATCAAAGATGGGTTTATGTAATTATTAGAATTAAGGAACCACTTGGCCTTCCCCCCAAGAAGCTCATGTAATTGTTATTCTCCATTAAAACAAAAACGGGTAAATAAAATATAAAATAAATACTTAGATCCTCAATCCCCCTCTCTTGTGGAATCATAGCCCCCTATAAATCTTTTCCTTGTCTGTCTAGCATCCAGTGATGTATTTATTCATAATAATGATCAAAACATTATGTTTCCTAGGCACAATGGCCTCTTTTAATTGTTTGGGAACTTTTGGCCTTTCATAGATTAACAAAATACTTATTTGATATGTAGCTCAAAACCGGGGTATTACATTTCCCTCCCCTTTATTTTGGCACTGTCCTCAGTGCATATACAAAACATAAATCAAAATTTTGAAATTTATTCAAAAAATTGTGGGTACTCTTCCTGCATGGCATCTTCATGCTACCAAGTATCATCCTCAAAATCATAGCAGGTCCACTAGAATTTTACCAACTCTATAACGTGATTCCGAAGCATTTTGACTTTTCTGTCCAATATTCGCACTGGTTGGACCTGAAAGTCTCCCTTTGTCTCTACCTGAATCAGATGCCAATCAATAACATGGTTAGGATCATGTACATATTTTTTTAGCAAAGAGACATGAAATACATTATGCACATTCATGGAAGCAGTAAATGCAAGCATGTATGCAACTGGCCCTATTTTGTCCAATATCTCAAATGGACCACAGAATTTCGTTGCTAGCTTTGTACAACTACCCAACTTCAAAGAGTTCTTCGTGGGATTCACTTTTAAAAGAACATGCTTCCCCACTTTAATTTCTCTAGCTGTCATGTTCTTATCTGCATACATTTTTTGTCTATCTTGAGCTGCCTTTAAATTCTATTTAATTCTAACCATCTGGTCTTCCATATCCTTGGGCAATTCTGGCCCAAGTACCAATCTATATGTTGGGTTGTCACAACTCACTGGAGTATTGCATTTCCTATCGTACAACGCTTCAAATAGGATCATTTTTATTGAAGTTTGATACCCATTATTATAGGAAAACTCAACCAAGTGCAAGTAATCTTCCCACTTAGATGTCTTATCCATCACATACATTCTCAACATTTCTTCAATTACTTGGTTGACTCTCTCTGTCTGCCCATGTGACTATGGATGGTATGATGTGCTAAAGTTCAGATTTGTACCAAATCCTTTAAACAATACCCTCCTTAAATTTGAAGTAAATTGTGTATCTCTGTCTGAAACAATTTTCTCAGGTATCCCATGCAACCTAGCAATCTCCCTCATGTAAATTTCTGCAATAACAGTTGTTGTATGAGTCATTTTTACATGAACAAAATGAGCAGCCTTTATCAATTTATCAACCACGACCATGATTGTATCATGTTTTCTTGTTGTCCTACGTAATTTAGTTATAAAATCAATGGTTACCAATTCCCATTTCTTCTCTAGAATTGGTAATGGTTGTAGCAAACCCGTTGGGTGCTTATGCTCAGCCTTCACTCTCTGGCATTCTATACATCTACCAATGTGATCAGAAACATCTATTTTCATTCCTGGCCAAAACAATTGGCTTCTTACTATTGCAATTGTTTTCTGGTAACCAGGATGCCCGACATATGGAACATTATGCATTTCTTTTAATACCAAATTCCTAATTTCTCTAGAACTAGGAACATAAATTCTATTTTTATGCATAAGTAATACATCTTCTTCCATCTCATATTCTTTAATTTTCTATTGTACATTTTCATGTTTTAATCTTTCTTTTACCTGTAGTTAATGATGATCTGTAACAACAACATCTAAAATTCTGCTCTTTAAATTTGATTGATGCATACTAACAGTTGTAGCATGCATGATATGTACTCTTCTACTAAGTGAATCAACAACTTTATTTTATTTTCCTTTGATATGCTTGATGTCAAAATCGTATTCACTTAAAAAATTTAGCCATCTTGTTTTCCCGGCATTCAAAGTTGGTTGTTCAAAAAGATATTTTAGACCAATGTGGTATGTTCTTAATTCAAATATCTTCCCCGTGAGATAATGCCTCCACATCTTCAATGTGTGAACAACAACAGCAAGTTCCAAGTCATGTGTGGCATATTTCCTCTCATGTTCTTTAAGATTTATGGACTCATAACCAATCACATGTCCATTTTGAGTGAGGACTCCACCAAGTCCTTCCTTGCATGCATGTGTACATACCACAAAAATTTCATTTGGGTCAGCAATCTTTAAAATAGGTACACTAATAAGTAATTCTTTCAACAAATTAAAGTTCTCTTCACACTCAGATGTCCATTCAAATTTAATTCCCTTCTTTTGCAAATAAGTGATGGAATGAGTAATCTTAGAGAACCCTTCTATAAATATTTTGTAGTAACCAACTAATCCCATAAAAGATATAAGTTCTGAAACATTCCTGGGTGTTGGCCATCCTCTAATGGATTCAATTTTCTACGGATCTACTGCTATACATTGTTCTGAAATAATGTGTCCCAAGTAATGGATCTATTCTTGGTAAAAAGAACACTTACTAAGCTTGGTATACAACTGATGTTCCCTTAGCACTTGATATACCAATCTCAGGTGATGTTCATGCTCTTCCTCTGACTTAGAATAGACAAATATTTCATCCAGGAATATTATGACAAACTTATCCAAGTAATTTTTTAATATTCCATTCATTAAGCACATAAAGACAACTGGTGCATTGGATAGTCCAAATAGCACCACTAAAAATTCATAATGCCCATACCTAGTTCTAAAAGTTTTCGTATTGATGTCTTCTTCCTTGATTCTTACCTAATGGTATCCCGATCTCAAGTCTATATTTGAAAATATCTTTGCCCCTCTTATCCGATCAAAGAGGTCATCAATTATGGGTAGAGGGTACTTGTTAGTTACAATGGATTTATTCAGTTGTCGAAATTCAATACACCACCTCAAAGTTCCATCCTTATTTTTTACAAAGAGTATTGGTGCTCCCTAAGGTGAAACACTTCGACGTATGTACCCTTTCTTCAACAATTCTTCCAACTGCATTTGTAATTCTTTTAATTCAGGTGTACTCATTCAGTAAGGTGTTTTTTATATCAGGGCAGCTCCTGGCACTAAATCAATAAAGAAATACATCTCCCTCTTTGGTGGCAACCCTGGTATTTCTTGGAATACATCTTCAAATTCTTGTAGTATCGAAAATTCTTCAAGGCTTGGCCCCTTTGTCTTGTGTGTCTCCTCCACATGGGTTTCATACATTTGACATCCTTTTCTAAAACATCTCTTTAGTTGTAAGGATGAAATATCCCTTATAGAGATGGGTCTTGGAACTCCTTTCACAATGCTTTGTTTTCCTTCTTCATCAAGACATGTAAATGTCTTGTTATGACAATCTAGGATAACATGATGCTTGTCCAACCAATCCATTCCAATTAGAATATCATAACATCCTAATAGTATAATATTTAGATCAGCATTAGTATTTATACCATTAAGACTTATGGAACAACATCTGAACATATCATGGATTCTCCTTTTGCTTCCAGTGGCTAGCTGAACCAAACTTGATTTTTCAAGATGACTTTTCTCCAAACATAATCTATCCACTATTTTAGGATCAATGTAACAATGACTAGCTCCTGAATCATTTAAAATAGCAACAGGTTGATTAATGAACTTACCTTCCACCTCTATCATATTGGATTGGTACTTTTCTTGTTGATCATCTAAGGCTACATAAATTCTTCCCATGTCTTCTATTGTTGTAGCCTCTTGGATGTTGTGCGCAGTATTCACTTTGTCCTTTCTATGAGGGAAATCCTTATACATGTGATCTTCTTTGCATCCCCAACATTGGATTGGTGGTCTTACCCTTTTTCCCAAGGAGTCTTCTCTCTTGGATTCATCCTTAGCATATCGGTCTTGATGATTTTTACTAGGGATATTTCTATTGAAAGGAGGTTTGAATCCCTCCCTCCTCTAATCATATTTCTCCTTCTTCTTATCTGATCTGGATTATTTTCGGCACGAAATGAGAGCGGAGATATAATAAAGAAATGCACAAAGATATCACAGATATCCAATAATATAACAGAAATGTATCAGAGATGCAACCATAAACATATATATACAGTAATACACGATTTCTATTAATGAAAAAAATGTACAGAGACTGTAAAAATACAGAGTGAAAGACTCGCTAGAATGGTGGCAACTTATCTCTTAGAAGAGTTGTGACGACTACTCGCCTTCGCAAGAAGATGATTACAATGAGGCTCTGAAGGCCTTTTTTTTTACAATAAACAAGAATTCCAAAAACCCTAGACATCCAAAAAACCTAACCCTAGGAGATGAAGCGCCAAAAGTCATGTGGGCCCCGTTTGGGTAAGTTAGTACATCAACTTCTCGGGGTCGTAATGTTTGCATACAATCTCCGTTTTAGGCGTATGATAGCCCGTTAGAAAGGTATCGTCGAGGAGATTCATTTTGGGGGCTCAATCATTAATTCAACTATCATTGGGAATCTCTATCCCGAAATACCTTCATTTAGGCCCTCAAAATGGCCCCGGAAGTTAAAACTGCTAAAAATAGTAAATTGCCAGAAAACTGTTTTGATCCAGTTGGAAAAGGTGGGTGGCCATCGATATCCACCTGGATCAATCCTCCCTCCTTAGGAAGAAATGGTCTCCATTGCATTGAGTTCCCGAGTGAGAGGAAAAAACCATTTGTTTAATCTAAATCTTGGTGAGTTGCTTGCCTTGCTGGAGACGTCGCATTGCTCGATTCGTGGAAGGCTATCACGAGCATGTGGTTGGAAGGGTTGGAAATTTTTAACCAGTCTGGATACAAGAGATTATTTTGTGCCGAAGGAATCTTTACACTTTGCTACAATCTTTTCGATCTGCTTTTGTTGGATAGAAGGTGCTTGGGCCGAGGCTGTAGTGGTTGCAGTATCCTTTTGTTCACCTTTTGAATAGATTGTGAAGAAGTTGAATTTTGTAGTATGAGATACTACTTTGCGACACTTTTTAAGTGGGATAGTAGTCGGAACTACCTATGGTATTTTGTAGAGATGACCCCCCAAAGAAACAATGACACTGCGAGGTCTAAACTCATAAACAACATGGCGCCTCCACATATATGGTTGGTCCAAGAGAACATCACAGACCTCCAGTGGGGAAACATCATATAATACCTCATCCTTGAAGGGTTGGATTTTGTATGACAATCGACACTACTGGCTGACACGAAGATATCATCCTTGGCGAAGCCACCCGATGTTGTATGGTTGCGGGTGTGGTGTTGTCGACAATCCCAACTATTTGATGACCTCTACTGAGATGAGGTTCTTCTGGCTTCCTCTATCAACAATAAAATGTAGCGGGGTCCCCTTCACCCACATTTGTGAATGAAAAAGTCACTCCCCCTCTTTAGGATCTATTGGTTCTTCTCATTGAATTGTTGTGGTCGCAACAATAGTAGTGGGGTCTGCGTCGATAATCTATCTTTTACCAGTATTTTCAGAATCAGATTCTGAATCAAGGTTCGGCTCCTTATCTTTGATCTCAGCCACCAATGATTTTTTTGAGAGACATTCATCGGTGTTGTGCCAGGGGCTTTTGTGGAAATCACACCATTTTCCGGTGTGCTTCTTTGTCTTCCCGTGACCCTTCTTTTCCTGTGGCTTGGACTGGTTTTCAGAAAACTGTTTGTTAGGGTCATCTTTATCATACTTTGGTTGTTGCGGATTTGAAGACCCAAACTCTCGTTTTTTCTGGTGCTTAAATTTTTGCTCGATTTTAACAACATATCGATAAGCAGCACCGAGTGATGAGATGTCCAGAAAATCCATTTCAGTTTCGATGTATTTGTGTAGAGCCCCACGGTATTTCAGAACAAAATTTCATTCGGAGTCTTTGATACCCAGCTTGGTGCGCAAGGTATGGAAGGTATTGGTGACCTCTGGAACTTCTTAGCCACTCTCTTGTCGCAGTGTGGTCCATCTCATGTACTAGTCCTCATAGTTTCCAACAGGGTAATATTGTTCATTTACCGCATCCACAAAAAAATCCCAAGTGGGCTCGACCCCATATATTCCAAAATCCTCTGTGGAACTTTTCTCCCAATAAGTTTCCCACCAATGTTTGACATGGGGGAGAGATTTAAGGAGTGCGAAGGTGATCTTTTCTCTATCGAAAAAATTGTGAACAAAGAAATAACCTTCTAGCAGGTTTAACCATTTGTCTAGGGCTTCTGCATCTATATGTCCTTCAAATATAGCAATATAAAAATTAACTTGTACCTTGAAAGGCAAGGTGCCTCCAAATTGGTCATTTGATGAAGATGTGTATGTTTCTATCGTAAGGTGTGAGAGCTTGCTCAAGAAACAGACTGTTAGGATCGTCTGCTCTGTCATTTTTCTTTTCTTCTGCCATGGAGGGTTTCTTGGGCGTGTGAGAGCAATTGTCTTCAAGAGAGACAAGCTCGAGACCCAACTTGGTATACTCGGACCTCGTCGGGGACATGCATTGAAAAATGATCAAGAGCAACATGCTCTGATAACACTGATCCAGATTATTTTCGGGACGAAATGAGAGCGGAGATATAATAAAGAAATGCACAGAGATATCGTAGATATCCAATAATATAACAGAAATGTATCAGATATGCAACCATAAACACAGATATATAGTAATACACAATTTCTATTCATGAAATAAATGTACAGAGACTGTAAAAGTACAGAGTGAAAGACTCACTAGAATGGTGACAGCTTATCTTTGAGAAGAGATGTGATGGCTACTCACCTTCGCAAGAAGATGATTACAATGAGGCTCTAAAGGAATTTTTTTTTACAATAAACAGGAATGAAAAAAATCCTAGACATCTAAAAGCCTAACCCTAGGAGATGAAGCGCCAAAAGTCATGTGGGCCCCGTTTGGGTAAGTTAGTACATCAACTTCCCGGGGTCGTAACTTTTGCATACAATCTATGTTTTAGGCGTATGATAGCCCGTTGGAAAGGTATCATTGAGGAGATACATTTTGGGGGCTCAATCATTCCATTGGTTATCATTGAGAAGCTCGATCCCTAAAAACCTTCATTTAGGCCCTCAAAATGGCTCCAGAAGTTAAAATTGCTAAAAATAGTAAATTGTCAAAATTGCCATAAAATTGTTTTGAGCCAGTTGGAAAAGGTGGGTGGCCACCGATATCCACCTGTATCATTATCCTTACAATATTTATGTATGGATTCTCTGCCCTTTCCTTGTTCATACATGTACTTAGCCTTCCTAATGGTCTCATTCAAAGTCTTGGGTTCATCATATTGAATCTTCTATTTATAAAAGGATGGCAGTCCACTCAAAAACCTTTATACGTTCACCTTCTCATCTTTCACTAACAAAGGATGGTCCAATTCATGTCTTCTTCTTTAGTGCCTAACATGAGACACCTTTGGACTAATTAGGTAATTTTTAGATGCATAAAATTTCCTTGTTGAGTAGGGAGGTGAGTGATGTCTATGAGCTCTGCTAGCACTTATTGAATAACCAGTTCTTTTGTGGTCATCTCTTATTTCATGACATCTTCCCTCTTCCTCATGTTTTGAGTTTTATCCATTCTATGTTTGCCTCTACAATTGATTTAATGTTTACATCACTTGAGAATTTATCTAATTTTGTTCTCTTATCAATCTCTCATTGTCTTCTTTGTAACTCTGCACTTCTATTTTTAGGCTTCTCGTAATATTTATCAATGTTTCTTGCTCCCTTCTAGCCTAGTGTCTGTTGGATTATGTCTCTACATTACCAACACTAATATTCTGACCTTTTGCCTCTTTATCATGGTTGGAAGTTCCCTCTCCTTCTTCCATTTCTGGAATATTCATTATGAACTAATATGTTTACACCCCTCCAAATTCTGCAAAATGTGCAAGCAACCATTTTGTTAGAATTATGCATATTAAAAAAAATTCCAAACAATGCTACAGGCGCTTTTTCTTCTCAATTCATGAAGAATTATTAGCATTCTCCATAATATAAAAATTCCATGGTATTCTCCTCTGAATCATATTTCCAATGATTATAATCTTTCTCCAATTCGATATCTGAGTTGAGAGTTATGGCTTCTCGGTAAAATAAATAAAAAATAAAAATAAATAAAAATAAAAAAATAAAAAATCACTTTCAACCCCTTTTCTTTTACTTTGAAATAGGATGTTGTCGAAATCTTCCACAACTCCTTTAACTGGTACATAATTTGAATTATGCATAAGCACTTCCTTCAAACCACTTTCCATGTGACCATGGCTCGAAATCACAAGCGTTTTCACTCTTTAGCACCTTCCTATGTATTCGTCTACACAAAAGCTTGTTCAAACACTATGTCTGAGGGATTGGTCACTTCTAGGCCCTTCGTGCCTATAATTGACCCCCTTTACTTTTTTTATGAGACCGAACCTGGGACCAAGTCCTTCAGACTTCATCCTTTGGATATTTTCTCTTTCAATATTCTCATTTCTCCTGGATTTAAACTTCATCGAAACCCTTCAAATAACTCTACTAGTATATCAGATTATCTATATTTAATCTCCCATTGAATGGATGGTCCCACCCCATCTCAAGGCTTCAACAAGATCGACGGTCACGACTTAATCAGACACTAGGATGGAAGACCCTTAATCAATTCGGGACTTCGAAGCTACGAGAATCTGGAACATTACAACTCCCAAATCGCTCAACTCCCCCATAGTGATACTCACTAAAGTTCTTACGTCATCCTTCCACTGCTTGATCCAATGGTTGAGAAAGGTCCTGAAGGGATCTTAGATCAACGGTCTGCGTGAACTCGTTACACTTTGACTTTGGAACTTTCGATGACAGAGACGTTGGACACCCCTAGAGGCCATACTCCTGGATATGACATGGCATGTTGATGTCACCTATGTGGACGTCTACCCATGGCATGTGTGCCATGTGTCACTCAAAATTGAATAGGTTGGGGTCCAAAAGGTACTGAATCCAGGTGACACGTGTCCCCACATGGAACACCTGCCACGTGGCCTACAACGTGTCATCCATCAAATGGAGGATCAACATTCTCTGCTCCATATCTGATGGTCTGCATAATTTCACGATGGCGGCTTTACACTTCGTGATTTCGGGACTTTGGGGATTTGCCCATTCTCCAGTAATCGTCGGAGTGGTGAAGTTTCGAAGCTCTAAAACTTCATTATCCTTCCACCATTGCTAGATACAATGGTCAACATTACTTTTGAATTCCTTCCCTCGATCTAATGGTCGACGAGACTTTGAGACTTCGACGCTCCAGGACTCCGAGTTATAGCATTTCTAAAAGAGTTTGATTCTCCCAGAGTTAAAATTCGTCAAAGTGGTCAATGTCGGATGACCCTGATTAACGGCTAACATTTAACCCAAGCCTCCTATTAGATCGGATGGTCGACAGGACTTAGCGACTTCGGCCTTTTCACGCTTCTTTTTTTATGATCTGTATTTAGGAGTGGAACGAACTGATTAACAGACTGAATGCAATAAACACAGAGATATGAAGAATAACACAGATATCCAGTGAACAATATCTTCTATTGAATAATGAAATAGGTTGAAACTGTAAAACTACATAACTGAAACACTTGCTCAAATGGTGGTAGCCATCTCTTCGAATAGATGTGGCTACTACGCACATCCGTCTGAGCAGAATGAATTACAATGAGCCTCTAGAGGCCTTTTTGATACTACTCATGAATGTCAAAAACCTAGACATCCAAAAACCTAACCCTAGGAGGTAAAACGTCAAAATTCATGTGGGCCCCTATGGGTAAGTTGGTACCTCAACTTCCCGGGGTCATAAATTTTGCATATAATCTATGTTTTAGGCGCGTTATAGCCCGTTGGTAAGGTATTTAAGAGAACTACACATTACACCATCAAAATTTGACTATGTCTACAATTTAATTGTGGCGAGCCAAAAAAAAAATATTTAGGCCTCCAAAACGACTCTGGAAGTACATCAAGATGTGCTGACATGAAAACATACAAAATTAATCCATTTGGATTAGGTGATAGCCCACCAATATCCAATTGAAATATGTGTAGGGATTCAGACATCCCGAGAAGTGTAGAACCCACAATTACAAAGAAGTACAGAAGAACGTGATGAACTAAAAACGGACAAGAGGAGAAAGTTGGAATAGGTGGGTGTCCACCAATAGCCAACTGGATCAATCCTCCCCCTTTAGGAAGAAATGGTCTCCATTGTGTTTAATTCCCCCATCATGTGAGGAAACTTCTATTGGATTTGGACCCAGGTGAGCCACTTGCCTTGGTGTAGCAGTTGCCCTGCCTTGACAACTCGATAAATTTGGATCCTCTGCTGGCAAGTTCCCTTGAAATGTGTGTCCACTATCTTATCAATGGATGCTTGTTCCATGTAGTCGAGGTTGTGCTCAATGGGTGTCAGTTGTTCCGTGATCTCTGAGGTGTCCAATAACGGTGGAAAATATGGTCGAAGGAGTTCCAGATTGAACACTTGGTGCAGGCAAAGGAAGAGTGGAGTGTTGAGCTCAAAAGAATTTCTACCTATAGCCTTGGTGATAGTGTAAGGCCCATAGTGAGGTGCGAAGAGCTTACGATGGGGCCCTGTGAGACGCTCCTTCCGCAAATGTAACCAGACTTTGTCACCAACCTGAAAATGATGTGGTACCCTGTGTTGATCATGGAGATGTTTGTACCTAGAATTGGATTTCTGCAAAATCGCCTAGACCTATTGGTGGATGTGTTGAATCCGCTCAATGAATCTGGTGGCTTTGTCGATCACAGAATAATCATGGGAAGAGTTTGTCTATGTGGTGGCAAGAGGAATTTCAACATCAATGGTTCTCCCAGACCCACTTGAAATGGGCTATGGTCGATGGAGTTGTGGAGAGCCTTGATGTAAATGTGTTGAACATAGGGGAGACTCTTGTCCAATGTATGTGGATCCTTAGAATTGTACATGCGCGAGATGTGCACAATCATCCGATTGATGACCTATGTTTGGTCGTATGTTTGGGGGTGGAAAGTAGTGGATTTTGTGAGCTTAGTGTCCAACAATGACGAGAGACTCGACCAAAATGCGTTGAGGAACTTGTTGTCCCAGTTGAAGATGATGGTATGTGGTATCCCAAAGTGGAACCACACTCATTCGAAGAATAGCTTGGCAGTATCTACCACTATGATATTCTTCTTGCAAGTTGTGAGGATGGCCATCTTCGAAAATTGATCAACAACCACAAATATGCAGTCATTTCCTTTCTTGGTGGATGGAAGGCCAGACATGTAATCCATTGATATGGATTCCCAAGGCGTCTTGGGAGTAGGAAGAGGGGTGTATAATCCTTGCTTCTTGATGGTTGGCTTGGAAATGGCACAGGCAGTGTAAGATATGATATACTTACTAACGTTCTATCAATGCTTTGGGAAATAAAAATGTTTCTGAAAAATGACCACAGTTTTCTCCACGCCAAAATGTCTTGCCACCCGACTGTAGTGGGATTCCCAAATAATCTTTTCATGCTCGCTTGTAAGAACACAGAGATGTCCCAGGTGGCATAAGATTATGTACTAAATGTGAAAATTGGTGACAATCGTGCATGTACCCAAGAGATGATAGGTGGTGGCGAAGTCTGGATCTTGCTAATAAAGTTGGGTCCACTCAGATGCTTCATGTCCACATGAATGGAGCACAGTGGTGAGTGCAGCCACAGGAGGTCGACTGAGGCATTCAGTGACATGATTTGAGATACATGTCTTATACTTTATGTTGAGATGGAACGACTACATGCAGGTGGACCACTTCTGATGGTGGTCATTCTGCAATTTCCCCTGTGTCTGTATGAACTACAGAGGCTTGTGATCAATGTGACATATGATCGTCTCTTTTCCCAGAATGTAATGTTTCCATTGACGAAAGGCTTGTACAATGGAATACATTTCCTTGTCATAGGCGGGGTATTTACGGACAATATCTAAGAGTGTCTCACTATGGTATGCCACTGGATGACCATGTTGAGTGAGAACTGCACCCACAACATTGTTAGAGGCATCATTCTCAATCTCGAATGGTTGCTACAAATCGGGCAAGGAGATTACTGGAGTTGAGCACATGTGATTCTTCAAATCATCAAATTCTTGTTTTTGTTCCTTCCCCCACATGAACTTGGCCCTACCACCACCCTTGGTCACCTGGGTGAGGGCCCATGCAATATGGTAGAATCCCAACATGAATCGTCAGTAGAAGTTGGCTAGTCCCAAGAAGCTCTGAAGCTCGATTAGTGTGGTCAGGGATAGGAAGTCACGAATGAATTGGATCTTATTTGGACCAACATGTACCCCATGCTCATCAACAATGTAGCCCAAGTATTGGACCTTGTTCATGCCAAAAGAGCATTTTTCCAAGCTGGCATATAGCTTGTGTTTTCGTAGAGTGCTCAAAACTTGGTTAATATGTTGCATGTGCTCCTCCCACGTTCTATTGAAGATGAGGATGTCATCCAAATATACCACCACAAAGGAGTTGGTGAAGGGTCTCAATACATCATCCATCAACCTCATGAAATTTGTTGGTGTATTTGTTAAGACAAAGGGCATGACTAGCCATTCAAAGATACCTCCTTTAGATTTGAAGGTTGTCATCCATACATCAGTTGGTTCGATGGGAAACTGTTGGTAGCCAAACTTTAGGTCAATCTTGTTGAAGAACATTTCCCCCTTTATTTGGTCAAGAAGTTCATCAATCCTGGGAATGGGGTATCGGTTCTTGACTGTGATTTTGTTTAAGGATTTGTAAATAATGTAGAGCCGCCACGTCTCGTCCTTCTTTTTCACCAATACAATCGGGCTTCTGCAAGGGGAGGAGTTGGGTCTGATGTGCCCCTTTTGAATAAACTCTTGGATCTGTCACATGATTTTTTCATTTTCCATCAGCGAGAAATGATAGACTGGTCCATTAGGTAGAGGTGCATCGGGGGTCAGATCAATTGGATGATTGACTTGGCAGTGTGTCAACACCCCTGTAGGTGAGGAGAATATGTCTCTGTATTCTTCCACGATCTCATCCACTTGAATTTGTTGCAAAGAGAGGCTTTGTGTAGAGGCCACGGATGTGGTGGTGACCTTCTTCTTACTGTGAGCACGAATCACAAAGAAGATGAACTTCTTGGTCAGTGAGATGACCTTACTACATTTCTTAGTAGAGATTAAAGAAATAGCAGTAGGCGGCGCTACCTCTGGTATCCTGTACAATTGTCTACCCAAAGTAATAATAACATTGCGGGGTCTAGACTCATACACAGCATGACGCTTCCACAAATATGGTTGTCCTAAGAGAACATCACAAACTTCAATGGGAGAAATATCACACAGTACCTCATCTTTGAAAGGCTTGATATCGTAGGGCAGACGACATTGTTGGCTAACATGAAGATCTCTTCCTTGGTGAATCTAGTCGATGGTGTAGGGTTGCGGTTGTAGTGTCGTTGGAAGTTCCAACCGCTTGATGACCTCTACTGAAATCAGGTACTTCTGACTCCCATTATTGACAATGAAATGAAGCGGAACCCCCTTTACCCACATCTGCGAGTGAAAGAAGCATTGTCCTTCCTCTGGTTCTTCTAGTTCACTTGGTCAGACTCTGGTGGTAGTGATAGTGGCACTGGGTTTAGTATCGATAATCCACTTCACTCCTTCAGGATTTGATTCAAAATCAAAATTGGCCTCTGACTCGGAATCCTTCAGTTCAGCAATGAGTGACTACTTGGAGCGGCATTCTTCGGTGTTGTGCCAAGGAATTTTATGGTACTCACACCAATTTCCTGTGTCCTTCTTCATCTTCTCATTTCCCTTCTTGTGTTGTGGCTTGGATGGGTTGTCCTGAGGGAATCCATCTCGAATTGGTTCCTTTTTGTGTGGCTTGGAGCCGCCTTTACCCTGCTTCGACTGCGAGGGGTTTGCAGATCCAAACTCTCGCTTTTTCTGGTTAAATTTATGCTCGATCTTGATCGTGTATCTATAAGTCATGCCCAATGAGGCGATGTCCAGAAAATCCATTTCTGTTTGAATGTATCTATGCAAACAGCCGCGGTATTTGAGAACCAAATGATGCTCAGAGTATTTGATACTCAATTTGGTGCGCAGGGTATGGAAAATATTGGTGAAATCTAGTACTGTATGGTCCCTTTATTAACATAGGGTGGTCCATCTAGTGTACTGGTCCTCGTAGCTTCCAAAAGGGTAGTATTGTTCTTTAATGGCATCCCGGAAGGAATACCATGTAGGGGCCACCACAAAAATTGCAGATTCCTCTACGGCCCTTTGCTCAGAGTAAGTATCCCATCAGTATTTAACATGGGGAATGGCCTTGAGGAGTGAAAAAATGATCTTTTCCCTATCGAAAAAATCGTGGACCCAAAAATACCCTTCAAGCAGACACAACCATTTATCTACAACACCCACATCTATCATTCCTTCAAATAATGGAATATCAAAAATTACATGTACCTTGAAGGGGGTTGCATGGCTGCTTGATGAAGATGCTTCTCCTGTAGGAAGTCGTCGAAGGATCTATGAGAATTTGTCCATCATTTCGTTCCTTTGTCGCACGAGGGCTTCCTTGAGCAACATTTTAATAGGATCTCCTATTCCATCATCTTTCTTTTCGTCCCCCATGGTTTTTTTTCGGGCTCGACATGACCAATCTTGCAATGGCTCGATTGGTTCGAGTCCCAACTTCTTGTAACCAGATCTTGTCGGCGACATGCATGAAGAAAAATAAATGAAGAGCAGACTTCTTTGATACCACTGATCTGGATTTAGGAGCGAAACGAACTGATTAATAGACTGAATACAATAAACACAGAGATATGAATAATAACACAGATATCCAGTGAATAATATCTTCTATTGAATAATGAAATAGGTTGAAACTGTAAAACTACATAACTGAAACACTTGCTCGAATGGTGGTAGTTATCTCTGAGAAGAGATGTGGATTCTACGCACATCCATCTAAGAAGAATGAATTACAATGATGCTCTAGAGGCCTTTTTGATATTACTCATGAATGCCAAAACCCTAGACATACAAAAACCTAACCCTAGGAGGTGAAACGTCAAAAGTCATGTGGGCCCCTATGGGCAAGTTGGCACCTCAATTTTTTGGGGTCGTAACTTTTGCATACGGCCTCTCTTTTAAGCGTGTGATAGCCTGTTGGAAAGGTATTTCAGAGAACTACACATGTTGTCAAACTCTAACTCTGTCTACACTTTGATTATGGCAATCCAAAAAAACATTATTTAGGCCTCCAAAACGTCCCTAAAAGTACAGCAAGATGTGTTGACATGAAAACATACAAAATAAGCCAGTTGGATTAGGTGAGAGGCCACCTATATCCACCTGGAATATGTGCAGGGATTCAGACATCCCCAAAAGTGTAGAACCCACAATTACAAAGAAGTACAAAAGAACGTGTTGAAATAAAAACGGACAAGAGGAGCTAGTTGGAATAGGTGGGTGGCCACCAATAGCTAACTGGATCACTTTCTCCCATAATCGATGAAGTGGTGAAGCTCCATAGTTTTTCATCTTCTACTCGACTTCTACCAACGGCTGACGATCGACAAGTTCGATCTGACGACTATGACTTAATCTCTCCCACCCTTTTGTTTCACCTTAATCTAACGGTCCTCATTCACCTGCCTTCTGATATAATGATATAGAACTCCTTGCTTCCATGGTGGTGATCGCTCCTGAATTAAAAATGGAACGGTCACTATTTTATGATCCTTTACAAAGGATCTATGTCTGCATGATGCTCTGGCTTCTACGCGATCTTTGCAACACTATCTCTCCTGAGATTTAAGATTTCAAGGACATATTCATTCTTAACCATAATACCATGTCCAATAGTTTCGATCCATACCAGTCTAGTGTTTCAACCTAAAGCTCTAATACCAATTTGTAATGTACCCAGCCTCCCACAGGCCGGGTTATGCCACTTCAAACCCACTTTTGGAATTATCTCAAATTGTGATCAAATTTCTAATCAATAAAAATGCATGAAATATTCACATGAAGAGTTAAATATTCATGCTACAACATAAAGAAATGAAACATATGTCATGCACAACAACAACCAACAAGCATGCATATTACATATATGAATTTCATAGATAAATAAATACACAACGACATAAATACACAGGTAAATAAAACGATAACAGAGAGAACTTATCTTTAATGAAATGAATCACCAATTGGCTACAGACCAAGGACGTTCCACCCAACCATAGACATTGTTGTTCTAAGTCTCAACAATAATGTCACACCCGATCCAAGGCTATGAATCCACAAGGACAGTTCCAGAGTGTCACTCATCTTCCTAAACCAGTCATCACTTAAGCTCTCACAGGATTTTCATCACCCACAGCAATCCAAAGTACACCAACTCTCTTCTACCCAAATTTCACAATGCAATAGAATGGACCCCCTTCTCTGCCATGCAGTCCCTCAAGTTGTCCATCTCCTTTCATGGCTCCAGTGCAGCTGGTCCAAAATCTCCATGATGGGACTCTTAGGATTCGCATCTGTGAGAAAAACTGAACACGAGCCAAAGCATCTCATACATCCAGGCCTTCATTCATGGTTGGAATACACCTGCATTCTTTATAGCCAACCAAACAATGCCTCTTCTCCAATAATCCGTTTTCCTTTCCCTAAACCAAAACATGAATGAGGGATGATGAGTGGGTGAAAGACTGAGTGGAGTAAGAACAAAATGAAAGGTGTGAACAATGAACAATGAGTAATGAGTGAGTGAGTGAATGAGTGAAAAAGAACCAACCCCCACCACAGACCAAAGATGGTTTTATGTAATTCTTGTAATTAAGGAACCACTTGGCCTTCCCCCCAAGAAGCTCATGTAATTGTTATTCCCCACTTAAATAAAAATGGGTAAATAAATACTTAGCCCCTAAATCCCCCTCTCTTGTGGAATCATATCCCTCTATAACTCTTGTCCTTGTCCGTCTAGCAGCCAGTGATGTATTTATTAATAATAATTATCAAAACATTACATTTCCTAGGCGCACTAGCCTCTTTTAATTGTTTGGGCACTTCTCCCCTTTCATAGATTAACAAAATACATTATTTGATACGGGGCTCAAAACCGTGGTATTATAGAGTTCAAATAAATCTCTCGTCTTCTTTTCATAGTAATGCTCAGACAAATATTTCTCCAAGAAATTTCTTTTGAACTGCCTCCATGAGATCCTCTTCTCATCAAGGTTCTTGTCTTGCTTAAGTTGATCCCACCACATGTTTTCCTTCCCTTTCAAGTGGTAGGTGTAAATTCTAGATTCTACCCTTGAGGGGTAATCATGTAGCTAGAAATGTTTCTTCATTTCCAACAGCCAAGCCTAGGCCTCTTCTCCTTTCCCGTGATCACCATTGAAAGTTGGCAGCTTGATTTTCCTGAGTTCACCTTACAAGATGTCTTCCTCG
Organism: Picea engelmannii; assembly: GCA_009831015.1. Lineage (NCBI taxonomy): Eukaryota > Viridiplantae > Streptophyta > Pinopsida > Pinales > Pinaceae > Picea > Picea engelmannii. Next base: position 395,738 of record ML786383.1, on the reverse strand, counting down.
ATCCTTCTTCTCTATATCCTAACAGGAGATACACTCGGTCTAATCCCTGGCCTTGAACTTGCATGAGTTATTCTGTTGGATTTCCTTGGAGAATGATGACACCTTCTCATGCTTCTTGACTTCCTATCATTTCCATGATCATCACTTTTTCTTTGGGACCTATATGTTGTCACTTGTCTAGAACTATTTTCTTTATTAGTGCCAGAGTCTTTGTTAACTTTCTTATCCATCATATTTAGACTCTGAAGTATATCTTCCTGAGCCTTCACAATCCTTTCATTATCTGCCCTATAGCTCAACACTTCCATATGTAACCTTCTCATAGTGACAGGCTCTTGCATGTCCCTTCTCCCATTAGACTTTGTCTCAACATTTCCCATGTTGACATGCATACCAATGATATTTTCCTCATGGTTGTAACATCCTTGAGCATCTTCCATATCTCTAGTCCTCGTAGAAGAACCAATTTTTCTTTCTTGTACCTCTAACTCTACAAGAAATGTGCATATAATAATTACTAATAGAACATGCATATCATAAATCATTTCATTAATTAGAATACAGGTTATTCTTTATCCAAAATTTATGAAGGGAATAATGCACCAAATCAAAATATGATTCCTTATATGCATTCCTCTCTGAAACAATTTTCCAATGATTGTACCCATGCCTCAATTTGAGTTATGAGCGAAAAGTTACAACATCCACGTGCTGCAATTTTCCACTGATTTACTGCTACAAAAATATTTGTATTAAATTCTGAGAAATTTTATTGCCCAATTCAAAATTTTGGGTTGACAGATGTCTTATACTCCTCAATACATTTCCAACAACTATTTGTTTCCTCAATTACAAGCTCCAAGCTGAAAGTTATGGTCCGGAGAAGTTTCGACTCTTTTACTCAAATTATCCGTGTATGCTACAGGTGACTTCTTTTTCTTCCTACACATTTTTCATACCTAGATTCCAAATCTGACCCTGTAGATGACATCTATGCTTCACAAGATTTCCATAGACTACTCTTATGCCCCAAATGGATTTCTAAGTAAGGCGTTATGCCCTATGGAAGTAAATTTGTGCCAAAATTTTACCCTTACTATTTTGGCTGTAATTTTCTCATGTGAGCTTTGTTTTTCACCCGGAATAGCTTATTAGATAGCTCTCTCCGAGATATTTTATTTTAGATGCAAATACATAGTTTACCTCAATATAATCTAATCGCATGGGTTTTAATTGGCTAAAAATGTCATTTAGGGCCTCAAAATCACCCCGCAAGTTCATGACCTTAAAAATATGAAAAATTCAAAAAATTTCAAATAAAACTGATTGTTTTACTACTGTAATAGAACTTTGAATCTAAGTCATCGATATCATATTAGGTGAAATATGATTCATTGATATGACTTTATCGTCCATTGGCAACCGACATTCTCCTTTGGGCACGCACAACACTTTTCCTAACATGTCGACCCGATCATCGGTTGTTGGCCCATTCCCTTGACTATCGATTCACAACACAATTCTAAACTGGCCTACCTGACCATCGACCACCGATTGTCAATGATTTTCATTGGCGAATGAAAATCCTCACCAATTCACCTGATGCTCGACTATCCTCCTATCAATCATCACTCCTTTCTCTTGGCAGCCACTTATACACATCGTTAAATCGACCAACTCAACCATCGATTGTTGACCACTTTTGGGATGATGTGGCAACTACTGATGTGGCATGATATGTGGATGTTGATGTGGCATGACACGTAATCTTGAGGTGTTAGCTTGAATGATGTGGCAGGACACTTGGATGTTGATGTGGCATGACACATCATCACCCTCTTTGCTTCATTGGACATCAACCATTTCTCTTGGACGACCAAACACCTCGTCGAATCAGTTGATGCTCGACCATCAAAAACTTCTCTTGTATGAACGAAACACTTCATTGAATTTGGTCGGCACCTGACCATCAGCCCATCGACCATCGGAGATTTCTATTGACGATTGAAAACATTTCACCAAATTCAATCGACCTGAATATCGATCATCAATGATTTTCGTTGGCCAACTTCAATACTTAGAAAATTTTCGATCAATCTCCAATCAATCTGGGTCATCAATCTCCCATTGAAAAATGATGTCAACTATTGATCTACCAACTTCATACAACTTTGTTGATGATCTTCCATTGGTCGTTTGAGATTTTATTTTTTCCAAATGAACTCTTTGCCACTTCGGTTGAACCAACCATTAGTCATCGGTCATTTCTCTTTCAAAATATCCAACACTTAGAAATTTCGACCAAATACCCGATAATTTTGGACCGTCAATCTAATCCATTTTCCCAACCGGTGAAAATTGATCTCAGTCGTTGATTTTCTGAACCTTCCAAACTGACAAAACCTTATGGATTTTTAAATTTATCAAAGTGAATCTAGGCCTTTTATCGTCATATCAAACACGATCGCAGTCGTCGATTCATCAAACTTCCAGCAACTCTACAACAACCATTAAAACTAAAACTTCAACCATTCCAAGTCGAATTCAACTATGCAACTTTTCATATTGGCTCCATTGAACCTCTTAAACAGTTTTGAGTCATTTAAACTCAGATTTTGATCACGAATTTTGGGATTTCACTGAAATTTCTCTTTATTTATCTCCAAATTTGTCAAAGATGTAACATCCGCAATATAATCCCCATTTTAATTTATGCATAATGTATATATGAATGTGGCTATGGCCAAACAATGTAATATGTGAATATCTTTTCATTTTTTAAATAAATAAAATGTGATACCAATTGTTGGGAATATGGACAGAGATGGGGGTTGAGTTTTCCACAAGAGTAGTGTTTAAGAGGGATCCAATGGGGAAATTAATTGTGGGTATTAATTCAACCCATTTTTATGATTTTTTTTTCCATATTGGATCATTATATTATTTTTCATCTATCTCACCACTTTTTGGGTGGAAAAATTAGAGGAATCAACTTGTAGAGCCATTTCGACAGCTGGTCCAAATTTGGAAATTTGGGTCCAAAAAAATAGTCAAAAATATTCCGAATCCATTTTGAGGCATCCAATGACCATTTTTTGCTCCAAAATTTGTTGTGGAGGAATATTCTAAATTCTAAATTATACATGGCGATACCTTTCCAATGGCGCATATAGATTGTCAATCAAAGTTCGTATGAGAAAGTTATGCCTCCCGCAAGTTGACCTACCATATTGATCACCATGGTGTGAGTGCATGCCATGTCAGCCTCCATTACTTAGACATGTGGGGCTATCCATGTAGTGGATTTTCTAAGAAGATTATATAATGTCCAAAACCTTATCACAATTTAAGGTTGAGGAAGTTAAAAACCTATCCCTAGATTGCTATCAGGCTATGTTGAAAACCAAGCCACTAGAAGGAGAAGGGGGTTCCATTATTTTGCATTGTATCTTGTTCCATAGTTGAGAAAATCATCTGAGACTAGTATTATGTTAGCATAATAGAGGAGGAGATATTTTGTAGCAGACATACATGCCATAGGTCAAAGGAAACTCCACAAAGAGTGCCTCTTTCTTTGTACTTACATCATTTATTTACCAGAGAAAAGAGAGCAGAGCAGCCTCACCTTCTAGCTAGGTTTTCTCTTGTTTTGGGTTTCACGGGTCATATCTTGTGTTTATTTTTGGGTGGTGTGAATGTGTTTTATTTTTCTCTAATTTTTTTGTGTTTTATCTATTTTATCAGTAACTAAATATTCTGGATATTTAAAGGAAATTAACCTTAATAGTAAAGATTTCAGTATTTTATTAGATCTATTGTGACGAACTGTTATAGTGGAATATTCACGACAATTTACAGATCATATTGGTATTAGAGCAGGGTTTTTTTTGGGTATTTGTGGAAAATTGCAAGATCCAAGAAGCAGCTTAAGGAGAATTCGTAGAAACCCTATCCAGGGTGGATGGGTTTGTTCATAATAACCCTCGAGATCCAACAGAAGAGAGATTTGAGCGGTTGGAAGCACAAGTTGTTGAAATTAGTCGCAATATGAACCTCCTCATGGCGGATCTAGAAAGTAATCTCGGACCGTTCGAAGATGATGGAGGCTCTAACTCAGAGAACAAATTGAAGGGGAACTCAGAAGACCGGGAAGAAAAGGAGTCGCAGAAAGAATCCAAAAAAAAGAGCATCCAACTTCAAGTGTCATGAACCCTTCACAATCCCTATTCAATATGGAAGTGAAAGTGGACATAAGGCCATATCAAGGTGATATCGATGCATTAAAATGGAATCATCAGTTGCAACAACTATAAATTTATTTTAGCATTCACCATATAGATGAAGAGCAGAAGATTTCATTTGCTAGATTCAAGTTAGAGGGCCATGCTTTAACCTGGTGGGAAAGCCACATGAAAACACTTAGGTTGCAGAGTGATCTGAAAGTTACTATATGGGAGGACTTAAAAACCCTCATCAAGTCCCAATTCTACCCTATCAATTATGTAGAGTACTAATGGATCCGATGGCACTACATCAGGAAAAGGCAAGGGCATAGTGTACAGGAGTACACAATTGAGTTCAGAAATATGGCCATCATGTTGGGTATCTATACCAAGAATCGAGATGTACTCCTCAAGTATCTGGGGGGTTTATTTAGTCATCTACGAAATCAAGAGATGATCTTCAAGCCAAGGACAGTGGATGAGGCTTGTGTACATGCACAATACCTAGAAAACATAGGCCAAAATAAGGGGCAACCAAGTGGTTCGAAGCCAGAAGAGAACCAAGAAGCTTCTAAGGAGGGGAAGAAGAAGTGGAAAGGGGGGAAATATAATAAGACAATAGTCATTGCATAAGAGAGCAAAGATCCTAGCAATCATTGAAGTAATTTCAACATTGATGGTCACACCGAGGAAAAATGTTGGAAACTACATCCAGAGTTGAACCCAAAGAATCATAAGAAGGATGGAAAGAAGAAAAATTTTCTAACCAAATATTAAATCAATCAGGTTGAAAGTAGCTCGGATGTTGATGAAAATATTGTCTACACATATGTGCAGAAGGAGGTGAATCTGAATAGCCTTCATCAACAGGAAGAGAAGGAGATGACCAAGCTCTTCCACATCAAGATTCAAGTCAAGAAGACCAAGATAGATGCTTTTTTCAACTCTGGTTCATAAGATAATCTCATAGCATCGAATCTAGTCAACAAGATTGGATTGGAGGCTCACAATCATCCTATCCCCTATCCATTGGGTTGGGTAAACAAGGATGTAGAGATAAAGGTAACGAAATAGTGTAAGATTAAATTTTCTATAAATGTTCATTTTATTGATGAAGTGGAAATGGAGTAGTGTTTGGAAGCCCTTACATGTATATGAGGGATGAAATATTCATGCGGAGAGCCAACCAATACTGATTGATTAAGGATGGGAAGTCCTACATCATAAATGTGCATAAAGGCAAGTCAAATATCTCACTGGTAAGTGCCAATCAAGCCAAGAAGTTGATTAGTTCTAGTAAGAAATATCTTTTACTTTTCTTGAGGGAAAATCAGTCTAATGATGAGTCAATGAGAGTGAAGGCATCCCTGGAGGGGTGTACTAAAGAGAAGAAACAATATTTGGAGGAGTTTATACAACAATACAGAGGATTCTTCCATGATCCTACAAGGATACCCCCCAAGAAGGAAGTGGAGCATGAAATACAGTTTTTTGCAAACTCCCCATTGTCAAATATTGGGTTGTATAAACAATTTGTTCTGGAAGCGAATGATGTGAAGAAGAAATTGTAGCAGTTGTTGGATCAGGGTGTAATTTGACCAAGTACCTCACCTTGTGGGTCACCCATCATAATTGTGCCTAAGAAGGATGCAACTTGGATAATGAGTATCGATTACAGGGCAATGAACAATATTACACTGAAAAATTGATACCCCCTGCCAAGGATCGATGATCTATTGGACTAGTTGCAGCATGACAAGTACTTCACCAAGTTGGATTTGAAATCAATATATCACTAGGTACGAATCAAAGACAACGATACCTGGAAGACTGCCTTCAAAACAAGGCAAGGTTTGTATGAGTGGTTGGTTATGCCATTCAGTTTATGCAATGCACTCGCTACATTTATGAGACTAATGAATGATGTTTTACGCATTTATCTAGATTCATTTGTTATTGTCTATTTGGATGATATATTGGTTTTTAGTGCTACCTATGAGGAGCACATGTCACATACTATGTAGGTGTTAGATACTCTGAAAAACAACCAGCTACTGGAAAATCTCAAGAAATGTGAGTTTAGTCAGCATTGTTTGGTGTATTTGGGGTATGTGATCGGTGAAGGGGATCTCAATATAGATCCCGTAAAGATGGAGGCCATCATGAAATGGCCAATCCCTACAAATTTCACTGAATTTAGTATTTTTTTGGGGCGGCACAATACTTGCAGAATTTCATAGCTTCATTTTCAGTAGTAGTTGCACCACTCCACGCCATAACAGCCAGTGGTAAGAATTTCTAGTGGGGGGAGAATCAGAAAAAGGCCTTTGATGAGTTGAAAAGAAATATCAGTCAAGCATAATTTCTCCCACTACCAAACTTGTAGAATCCTTTTGAAGTGGAGACAGATGCAAGTGGGTATGCCATGGGAGCAGTATTGATGCAGGGAGGAAGGCATGTCTACTATCATTCTGAAGTATTTCATGGGGTGGTTCTCAACTACCCTACCTACAACAAGGAGCTCTATGCCTTGGTACAAGTTGTAAAAAATTGCAAACACTATCTGGTGGGAAAGGAGACCATCATCCACACAAATCACCAGCCACTACAATATTTGCAGGCCTGGATGGAGTAAGCTACAACAAACTAAACATTACAAGTGGATGGGGTTTTTACAGCAATTTTAGTTGGTCATAAAGTATAAGAAGGGTAGCACAAATAAGTTGGTAGACATGTTTTCACGACCACCCACATCTAATATTACAACTTTGGGAACTCTAATTCATATGTAGCCTTTTACCCATTATGCATACAAAGAGGAATACATAGAAGATGAGGAATTCAAGGAGGTGTTTCAACAACTACAAGGCCAAATTCATATAGAAAAGTTGATGGAAAGGTTGACTATCATTTCCATAATGGTTTACTCTACAATCTCAACAAGATCTATGTTCCTAATGGAGAATTATTGCAACTTATCATAGAAGCTCACACCTCCAAGGTTGCAGGACATTTTGGTGTTGGGAAGACAATTTCCAACTTACAGAGATATGTGTATTATCCCATAATGAAAGAAGATGTAGCATGGTATATTAGAGGATGTATACTTTGTTGTACCAACAAGCTAGGAAATAGGAATCAAGGTCTATACCATCCCTTACCTATATCCAATCGATCTTGGTAAATAATTTCCATGGATTTTGTGGGAGGTTTACCAGCAACCAGGGGGGGACATGACTATCTATTTGTGGTATTTTACAGGTTCAAAAAAATTTGCATTCTCATTCCTTGTAAAATGACCATCATTGGACAAGAAGCAACAAATAAGTTCTTTGAACAAGTCTGGGTGTACTTTGGGATATCAAGGAGCATCATCTCATATAGGGATACCAAATTTATCAGTGCATTTTGGACTACATTGTGGGAGAAGATGGACACTGAGTTGAAGAGGTCTACAACATTCCATCCACAAACATATGGGTATACATAAGTATTCAACAAGACTTTGGTGCATCTTTTGAGGGGTTACAATCAAAATCATTTGAATACCTTGGATGGCAATTTGATTTATATACAACACTCTTATAACAGATCAATCCACACTTCTATTGGTAAGTGCAATTTTGAAACTTGTTTTGGATATTTTCCACCTTCACCCTTAGATGTTGTATATGGATAGCAAGAATGAGGGAGGGAGGACCTCACAAGAGATGCACTAAAGGTAGAAACATTTGTTGAGAAGATCAAGAAGATCCATTTGCAAGTACATGAGGCACTAAACAAGTCACAGGAAAAGTACAAGGCTAGACATGACCAACATAGAACAGAGAAAAAATTTAAAGTGGGAGACAGAGTATGGATACAGTTGACTACAGGGTCATGGTAAGAAGATCAAGGCTCTGCGGTATGGTCCTTTTGAGCTATTAGACAATCTTGGAGATAATTCCTACAGACTCAGTATACCCCCATACGTGCGCATTTACTCAGTAGTGAATGTGGATAATCACAAACTCGATGAGCCCTCCATGTTGGATCAGGAGGAGCAGTTGGTCCTACCTTCCATAGAGGATTTAGCACCAGATGCTCATGTAGAGTTGGCAGAAGACGCAGTTTTGTAGAAGTGGTATAGAAATACAAGACACGGATAGCATGACCTTTGGAAGATTGGATTGAAAGGACAACTTCCAGAGAAAGAAAAATGATACTCTAGGGAGAAGACAGAGGAAAACTTTCCTCACCTCATTCAGTAAATATTTTGGGGACCAAAAGCCTCCCTAAATGTTGAGGTATGATCTAGATTGGATCATTATATTATTTTTCATTTATCTCACCACTTTTTGGGTGGAAAATTTGAGGAATTAGCTTGCAGGGCCATTTCAGGGGTTGGTCCAAATTTGGAAATTTGGGTCCAAAAAAACAGTCAAAAATATTTCAAATCCATTTTGAGGCATCGAATGACCTTTTTTTTGTTCAAAAAATATTTTTTAGGAGGATTCTACATTCTACACATCGAAACCTTTTCAATGGTGAAGATCGTTTGTCAATCGAAATTGGTATGATAACATTATGCCTCCCACAAGTTGACCTACCATATTAATCACCATGGTGTGAGAGGATGTCATGTCGGCCTCCATTACTTAGACATGTGGGGCTAGCCACATAGTGGATTTTTTAAGAAAAATCTAGAAGGTACAAAACCTTATCACAATTGAAGGTTGAGGAAGTCAAAAACCTATCCCTAGATGGTTATCAGGATATGTTGAAAACCAGGCCACTAGGAGGAGAAGGGGGTTCCATTATTTTGCATTGTATCTTGTTCCATAGTTGAGAAAAACATATGAGAGTGTTATTCTGTGAACATAACATAGGAGGAGAGATGTTTTAGTAGCCATACAGGCCATGGGTCAAAGGAAACTCCATAGAGAGTGCCTCTTTCTTTGTACTTGCGTCATTTCTTTACCAAAGAAAAGAGAGTAGATCATCCTCACCTTCTAGCTGGGTTTTCTCCCGTATTGGATTTCCCAGGTCATACATTGTGTTTATTTGTGGATGGTGTGAATGTGTTTTATTGTTCTCTAATTTTTCTTCATTTTATCTATTTTATCAGTAACTAAATATTCTGGAGATCTAAAGTAAATTAACCTTAATAGTAAATATTTCAGTATTTTATTAGATCTGTTGTGACGAACTGTTCCAGTGGAATATCCACAACATTTTACAGATCAATTTTATTATCGCTGGGAATAAATTCTAATTTTTTGTTTGAATAATCATTAAAATCATCTAAGAGGGTGGGTGTGAGAGTCACATCCCATAGTTATTGGAGAGCATGGAGTTGAGTACAATTAGTTTGGGAAAGAGTGTAAGTCAAGTAAGTAATCCAAAATAGAGGAAATTCATATGGGAAGTTACAGGACATTTTTACACATTTAGTTTTAGATGAACAACGAGAAAAGAACGAAGAAAAAGAGTATGGGGAGATAGAGCAAGAGGACTGGTTGAATTCTAGAGCACGTTGGAGTGTTCAGAGTGCTTTGGAGTTGAAGATTGAAGAGCTAGGTTGTCAGGACTGAAGAGTGAACTTTTATGTGAATTGCATTGTAACAACAAGTGTTTATTGTTATTGCTCGTAGTTTTCATAGGAGTGAGTTCCCTTGAGTTCTCGGTAGGGATATTCCTAGTTACATGTGTTGGAGAAACACTGATAAATGAATGGGATGCTTGATCAGCAAAGAGTAGTGAAGGGGTACATTCCTTGGGTTGGGTAGGTCAAGAGGAAGAGAGTTGTAGGAGAATACCAGTGGGTTGAGTGATATTAAGTTGTGAGAGACACCTTTTTCTTGTGGATTACTAGCCCCAGCTCGGGGTAACTTGTTGTTGAGATTTGAAACAAGAAGTCTATGGTTGGGTGGAACGTCCTTCCCAAGAAGTTGGTTGCAAAACCATTTTAAAAATATTAAGTGTTTGTATATTTTCCTGTGTTAATTTATGAGTTTAAATGTTGTGTGTTTTACTCTATGCATGAGAATGAATTACATGTTGTGGTGGTGAAATTATTAGTTGAATTTACATTTTTAACTACTATGGACAATTGCTTGAGCTTGATTTTTATGGTGTACATAATCGACTTTAATAGTGATGGTAACGGGACTCCATCACGGTGCTTGAATCATTGTCCGCGCTATGAATAGTTGTCACGTGTAATACAAAGCATGTTGCACACACGTTGTGAATAGTTGTCACGTGCAGTACAAAGGTTGTTGCATGCATGGTTTGTATCAATGAGGATGCAACATTTGTTATCATTTAGAATTATGTAGATGCATTTAATTAACTGGTGAATGCAATGGTTAAATATGTGTACATTTTGTAGCTGATAAGCTACAAAATTTTAGTTAGGAGATTTTTTTTGAATCTATGTCTATTTTCCGCAAGAAATATTCCTCAGTTAAGCTGGAGGATGTTACAATAGACAAGTCTGCGACAATGAATTTTCCCAGATCTCAATCGTCTTGGCCCATACAAGGTCGATGTTTGAACTAGAGTCCCTTATACCATAATGTAACGTCCCCCAGCCTAGCTGAGGAACATTACGGTGCAGAATACTCATAAAAAATGAAATTTATGTTATCTAATTAATTTCCTTAATACGATTTACATATATATTTAACTGTTGTTTATTATTACTAATTACATGCATCTACAACGTTCTAAATTATACATGAAATGCAACTAAGCAACCCAACATAACAACATATAATCTTTCTCATACACAAAGTTCATGCACAATAATTTAAACACATGATTAACACAGCTTCAAGATAAAACACTTATCTTTTAATAATAGTTGTTCAACCAGCTACTTGGGACAAACGTTCCACCCAACCATAGACTTGTTCTTACAACTATCAACAGAAATTCACCCCTGAGTTGGGGCTAGCAATCCACAAAAGAGGGTGGTCTCTCATTGTCCACTCATAGCTATGAAATCCCACAACCCATTGATATTCTCCTATAGTTATCTCGATTTTCCACCAACTCTCTTCCTCTTGACCTTCCCAACCCAAGGAATGTACCCCTTCATTGATCTCAGTCCCTCCGCGTCCCATGTGTTTATCAAAGTCTCTTCGGCACAGATAATGAGGAATATCTCAACTAAGGACTCAAGGGAACTCACTACTAGGAAACTACTAGAAAAAAACATGTTAGGGACCTAACCTCCCTAACCCCTCACATAGGTAGAATAATATAATTCTATGTAATAGAGGCCAATATTAATAAGGCCTAGCAATAAGGAAGAATAAGTCAAATGTAATAAGACCTAATAGAAGCTTCTGCCTCTAGAAGGATCTTCCTCTAGATTGTTCTTTTGGATAGATAGATTTAGTATAAATAGAAGTAGAGGGTATGAGAAATATTGTCTTGGATATTATTGTAATAGATCTCTGCTCTACTGGAGGTTTCCCCCTCGAAGAGGCAAGTGAACATTGCTCTCAGTAATCAAA
>ML786383.1:361530-383203 GCA_009831015.1 Picea engelmannii | reverse complement strand
TTTTGTGGACCCTACCCTTCTTCGACACCCTTATTTGGCCCCTATCCCATTGTATCCCCCTTTTCTCCCTGATCACAGTGGTACCTATCATTTGACACCCTTCTTCTCAGTGGTCCCACCCAACCCTCCAGACCCCTTTTGTTTCCCCTATACCAATTTCCTGCCCCTTTTTTCAAATGGCTACCACAAGAGCCCAAGAACTCAATTCCTTGATTGTTGACAACCACCAGAACAAGGAAGACATCAAGAATATTACTACCAACATTATCTCAATCAATTCGTCTCTTGATATCTTCAAGGAACAATGTTCCCACATCAAAGATCTCAAAGGCCTCAAATCCACCTTTGAACACTTCATGGGCCATTTCCAGAACCCTTGCTCTTCTGAACAACCATCTTATCAGGATGACCATGAATCTTCCCATTACCAAGGTCCTCATACTACCCACTTTTCTCGAGACCTCTTCCCGCCTAGAATTGAGGTGAAAAAATTTGATGGATCAGATCCCACATGCTGGGTCACCCAAATGGAACAGTATTTCTCTTTGCATGGCATCACTGATGATTTAGCCAAGCTTCATCATGTTGTCCTATATATGGATCTGGAATGATGGCAATTGTGGCAATGGCAAAAGAAGGCACACCAAGTGTATGTTGCTTGGACACAGTTTGTGGCCGAACTTTATGACTGCTTTGACTCTGAAACCCACCATTTAGGTCGTTTGACCAAGTCAGAGTAGTTTGGGATAGTGGAAGACTTTATTGTCACATTTGAGCACTTGGCTTTCAAAATGGAGGGCATGTCCGATGATTTCTTTAGGGAATGCTTTATCAATGACCTAAAAGATGAAATTTGTGCCCATGTTCTCATAGCACGCCCCCAAACTTGGTTGGAAGCTACTCAATGAGCCAAGGAATCACAACATATTATCTCCTCCCAGACCCGCAAACCCTCCTTTCCTCCTCGCCCTAAACCCACTAATTTTTCTCCTCCTGCAACTCCCCTCAAGATACTGAAATTAACCAGAGCTGAAAAGGTTGAACGTCAACTCAAGGGTCTTTGTTATAATTGTGATGACAAATACTTTCCCGGGCACAAGTGTAAGGAACAAAATATTTTTATGGTTGTCACTGAGGATCTTTCTGACAAAGCTGTAGTTGTTCCGCTGGTGGAGGAACTACCACTTCCATCTGACCTCACCCTACGCTCTGACCCACCCGAAATCGACCCAGTGATTTCACTTAATGCCCTCACTAGCTTCTTTTCTCCCCAAACTCTCAAGTTATTTGGTTACAACAAAAATCATAAATTCATCATCCTTGTGGACAGTGGTAGCACCCATAACTTTATTCATCACCATATTGCCCAAGAAGTCAATTGTTATATCCATGTCGACAATTAATTTCAAATCATGATTGCCAATGGCGGTTCCATGAAATGTGGGGGACGTTGTGAAAATGTGCAACTCCAAATTGGTCAGTATCACCTGAAATCCCATATGTTTTCTATAGACATGGGTGGTTGTGACATTGTTCTTGGTGCCAAATGGTTACGCACTCTATCCCCCATTATTGTGGATTTTAAGGACTTAACCATGCAATTCCAATAGGAGGGACAACAATATAAGTTTCAAGTCATCACATCAGGCTCCCTGAACATCATCAGTTCCCATCGCATGGAAAAGCTCCTCAAAAAAGGTCATTTGGGAATTATAGCCCAACTCCACTCCATTCATGCTATTGAGACACCTTTTGTGCATCCCGGCCTCCAATCTATCATCTCTCGCCACCAAGTTGTTTTTACCACCCCCAAAGCACTTCCCCCTTCCTATGTGTGGCATCCATGATCATTCCATCCCTCTCATCTAGGGCAGTCTTCCTCCCAATGTTCATCCTTATCATCATCCCTTTTTCGAGAAGAATGAAATTGAGAAAAAAATTCATGAATTACTAGAATTCGGTGTTATTCGTCCCAGTACTAGCCACTATTTTGCCCCTGTGGTCATGGTACTCAAGAATGAAGGTGCTTGTCGCATGTGTCATGATTTCCACACCCTCAACAAAATCATAATCAACGACAAATTCCCCATTCCTGTCATTGATGACCTCTTGGATAAATTGAGTGGTGCTTAGTACTTCACCAAATTGGATCTACGTTCCAGCTACCATCAGATTCGTATGAAAGAAGAAGACATTCCCAAGATTGCATTTCACACTCATGAGGGTCATTATGAATTCTTGGTAATGCCCTTTGGATTGTGTAATGCTCCTTCCACTTTCCAAATTCTTATGAATCATGTCTTTCATCCTTTTCTTCGTCGTTTTCTCTTAGTTTTCTCTGATGATATTCTCATCTATAGTAAAACTTGGTCATCCCATCTCTCCCATGTGAATCAAGTTCTCCATCTACTCTCTAAGCACCAACGTTTCCTCAAATAATCTAAATCGTGTGCCTTTAGTGCCTCAGAAGTGGAATACTTGGGTCATATTGTCGGCAAGGATGGTGTCCGAGTAGATCCTAAGAAAACAGAATCTATGCAAGATTGGCTTCTCCCTAAAAATCTTAAGAGCTTGCGTGGTTTTCTGGGTTTAACGGGATATTATAGTAAGTTTGTTCGGAATTATGGAAAGATTTCATCTCCTCTCAATTCCCTCCTTAAAAAGAATGCCTTCAATTGGACTTCAGCTATGGATCATGCCTTCTAAGCCTTAAAAGATGTTATGTGCTCGGCCCTTGTCCTTGCACTACCAGACTGCACAAAGACATTTGTATTGGAATATGATGCTTCTGAGAAAGGAATTGGGGTCGTCCTCATGCAAGATGGCAAGCCCTTGGCCTTCACTAGCAAACAACTTTTAGAGCGACATTTGGGACAATCCACTTATGAAAAGGAAATGTTAGCTATTATGCATGTTGTGGATCTTTGGCGTCCTTATTTACTGGGTCAACGATTCCAAATCAAAATTGATCATCAGAGTCTCAAGTATTTCCTAGAACAACGAATTTCATCCTCGGCACAACAAAAATGGGTGACCAAGCTATTTGGCTATGATTATGAGATCATTTACAAGAAGGGAAAGGAAAATGTAGTGCCTGATTCTCTTTCCTGGAAATATGAAGACAAAGGGTCCATTTTCTCCCTCTCCTTCATTGTACCAGATTGGCTCCAAGCTATTCGTCAGGAATGGTTGCAAGACCCAAAACTTTATATCCTGCTCCACCAATTGCAACACGATTCTTTAGTTTCTCCAGGGTACTCTTGTCTTAATGAAGAGATTCGCTACAAAGGTTGTACGTATGCAATCAATACCAACTTAAATCAACAGTGCTTTTTGAACTTCATGCCTCACCCACAACCGGGCATTCGGGATTTACCAAAACATATGAATGGTTCAAACGATTTTTTTTCTCGGAGGGTATGAAACAAGACGCCTGCACCTTTATGGTTGAATGTGAGGTCTATCAATGCAACAAGGGAGAAACTGTCAAAGCTTCGGGCACACTCCAACCGCTTCCCATTCCCCCTGCTATTTGGTGAGATATTTCTATGGACTTCATTGTAGGTTTACCTAAATCGAGCAATAAATCAGTCATCATGGTGGTCATTGATTGTCTCTCCAAACATGCTCATTTTTGTGCTCTTCAACACCCATTCACAGCCGCCACAGTGTCTCAAATATTCATGGATAATATCTTCAAGCTTCATGGAATGCCTAATTCTATTATCTCTGATAGAGACCCCACTTTCACCAACATTTTTTGGCAAGAATTGTTCAAGCTACAGGGCACCCAATTTCATCTCAACACTGCCTATCACCCCCAGATGGATGGCCAGACTGAAGTTGTCAACAAGTGTTTGGAAACATATTTGAGGTGTTTTGCATCTGAGAGGCAAAATAGGTGGGCTAAATGGTTACCCCTAGYTGAATGGTGGTACAACACCTCTTACCATGAAGCTACTCRTATGACTCCTTTTGAAGCATTCTATGTCCAAAAGCCTCCATCAGTTCTCTCCTATATTCCAGGGATCTCAAAGGTTCAAGAAGTTGACACAAATCTTACAGTCTGCGAGGCTATTCTTTGTSCCCTCAAAGACAATTTGTTCATCGCTTAGAATCACATGAACCAACAAGCAGATCAAGGTCGTTTTGAACGCCATTTGGTTGAAGGGGACCGAGTATTTCTTCGACTACAACTTTATAAGMAGACTTCACTCAAAGATAACCAYTRTCAAAAACTTGCACCCAAATTTTAAGGTCCTTATACAGTATTGGAGCGGGTGGATTGGTGTCCTATAAGTTATCTCTACCCAGTCAGTCGAAGCTCCATCCTGTTTTTCATGTTTCTTGCTTAAATAAGGTGATTGGAACTAAGTGCCAAACTCAAACTAGTCTCCCTAAGTTGGATGAAGAAGGTTCCATATGGTTGCAACCATAAGCACTCTTGGCCCAGAGAGAATGTTGTCTCCGTCAGTGCACCATCCAGTAAGTGTTAGTCCAATGGAAAGATAACCCTCCAAAAGATGCCACCTAGGAGTCGACCACCATTCTACAACAATTCCCTCATCTAAAGCCTTGAGGACAAGGTTGTTATTCAAGGGGGAGGGCATGTTAGGGACCTAACCTCCCCAACCCCTCACGTAGGTAGAATAATATAATTCCATGTAATAAAGGTCATTATTAATAAGGCCTAGCAATAAGGAAGAATAAGTCAAATATAAGAAGACCTAATAGAAGCTTTCACTTCTAGAAGGATCTTCCAATAGATTGTTATTTTGGATAGATAGATTTAGTATAAATAGAAGTAGAGGGTATGTGAAATCTTGTCTTGGATATTATTGTAATAGATCTCTTCTCTGTTGTAGGTTTCCCCCTCGAAGAGGCAAGTGAATATTTCTCTCAGTAATCAAAGCTCTCTTGCTGGTGTTATTTTGGTATTATTGTGGTATTGTTCTGGTTATATTATTATTTCTCTGCCATTTCTAGATAATATTTTTGTTATGCATACTATTTTATATCTGGAATACTACACAACAACAAACACTTGTTTTTATAGTGCAAATCACACAGGAGTTCACTCTTCAGGCTTGACAACCTGGCTCTTCAATCTTCAGCTCCAAAACTCCAAATACGCTCCAGCAGACTCTAGAATTCACCCTCCATGGTTGTTCCACCTCCAAGCTCTCTCTTTTTTCTCTCTACTTACTCTTCATGCAGAAAAATTCCATGTCTAAAATTGTTGTCCCAACCCATACATATTTCCTCCCTTTGGCTTGCCTTTCTTGACTCACACACTTCCTCCAGTTGATTGTACTCATCCCCCATGTGCCCAATAACTAAGGGATGTGACTTATCACACCCACCCTCTTACATGTATTCAATGATTGGCTTTGGGAACACTCAATCAGAAATTAGAAGGTTCATATACCAATAGCAAATTTAGGAAAAATGGGTTGAATTAATATACTTGGGCAATTCCCCCTTGGACCCCTCTTAGGCATTCTCTTAGACCCTCCCCTCTCTTGTGGATTCACTCATCCTCCATCTCTATCCATGTCCCCTTAGCAGTTGGCATCACATTTTATTATTAAAACTTAGAAATACATTTTGCATATACATTGTTTGGTCGTAGCCACACATTATATCTACATTAAGCATTAATTAAGTTGGGGATTATAGTGGGGATGTTACAACCATCATATCATTATATTAAAACTTATAATATATAGGTTGTTTTTTTTGTTTTTTTTTTTAACTACATATTTCCTTCCATTTACACGACACTTGCCAATCGGTCTACACCCCTGCGGGCATATAGGTTATTGTTAATTTCTCATGTTATATTGATTTTATATTTAAATGAACAAAATTTACATCTATATAATGTTAATATAAATTTTACTAAATTATTGAAAAATAATATCACCTTCATTTAAATAGATCAATTTTAGTTTAATCAACTTCATTTAAATATGATCAATTTTAATTAACGTTTAATTGTATGTTTTAATTCATTGAAGGTTCTATGTAGAGCACACCAATAATAATAATAATAATAATAATAAATAAAAATAAAACATATTACTTTTATGTTTTGGCATATGTATGAAATCCATATTACTTTATGTTTTGTCATATGTACTCCATACATATAGATTTACAAACAAGAATACTAAAAAGTAAATGGAGGCGTGTTTATATGAGTGAGATCTCAAGGGTGGTGTGTGCATTGTTACCGTGATGAAGTTTTCACAAAGGAGAGTACACTTAATTGTTTCAAGATGTAGATAATTGTATACTCTTATAGTTATGATAAAAAAAAAACTTAGAATGTCTCATCATTATATGTTAACGAAAACTTGTAATCCACGAACATCTTACATTGGAGAGAGTTTAGTGGGTGGAAGGATCTCCGATATGAACTTTAATTCAGTGACCTAAACTAATACATAGAATCTATGAAGAGGTAAAGAATTGTGTTGTTTGACTTTGAAGTTTAAAATAAATAAATAAAATCAACTAGTGTATTGATTGTTTTAGCTTATTGAAAGAAAGACACTTGTTGTTGCGATATGAAATCAAGGATGTTGTTTTAAGGCTTAATTCCTAGGTTGGAAAAATGTGTCAGTCATGTTTCCATCTAAGTGGCTTAGGTACATGATTGTGTGATCCAAATTGGTACATGATTGTGTGATCCAAATTAGATTGAGAAAAAAATGAAGGAATATACAATATTTGCAATATTCCAGTTTTGGCTTTTGGAATATATTGGATAAAACTATATATAAATTGTAAATGTGAGTTTATAATTATGGGATATAAGTTGTCTGAGTTTAAATAAATGATTTCACTTGTAAATGATGTAAATATGCTAGTACATATTCTTAGTGTGAATCAAGGCTAAGGCTCGACTAGTGAATTGCTAGATATGTATGATGTAAATATATGCATATGGATCATGTGGTAGGCTTGCCACTATGAACTCAAACTATGTAAATATTAATGCTGGAATAGAATATATAATGGTCCAAGATGGTTTTGAAGAGCACAAGAGGGACTATGATTCCATTAGAAGGGAAGAGGAAAGAGGGGCTATGGGAAAATAAATCCTCTATTTCCAAGTGTCAACCTTACAACTCGTCTCTTGCTACTATGTGCCTCAAAGGAAGCCATCCACTTTCTTTGACTTATCAACCAATCATTTTCAAATGCATGTAAGAGGTTGGTGGGGAAATTCTTATCATGTATTTATACAAGCATGGGTTAGCCTTTAGGTACAATCATCATGGGAACTATAAGAGTCCTACATTCCCCTAGTCAAAATAAGGTTAGCCATCATTTCCACCAATTCTCATTTCCATCGAATTTAGCATTATTGGATGCACTCTCACATGTGTCTCACACTCATTCTCTATGTAGTTCATGTTGAGTTCTCTATTGCCAACCCTTACGAATCTAGAAACTGGTCAATATTAGCACCATGAAGAAGAAAATTGTAGACTTGGGATGAAATATAGTTGGTTGTAGGTGAGAATAGAGGCTGGGAAAGATAAGAACTCACCACCCACTATTCACTTTCTAGTCTTCGAATTATTCAGATCAAAGTATTGTTCTTGCAACTAGTTGTCACTAAGAATACAACAGATAGGGCTCTTTCTATCCACACCAAAGAGAAATAGAGGGAAGAATATTTATGAGGTACTGTTGAGAAGAGAAACATAAGATCTCCCTTGTGTTGTGTGGGGGCAATGGAAGAGAGTTCCTTGGTTATTAATGATTGAATGAGATGCAAGTAATGCTCTATGGTGAGGAGATTGGTTGTGCATGAGAGTAGATGGGTTCAGTTGAGAGAGATAGAAGCCTATAGCTTGTTTCCTTCATCCTGGTGGCCTCATAGCCCAACTTGGGAGTGTCATTTGCACTAGATAAATTTAGTTTGGTGGAAAATCACTCATATGCAACCAGTTTCTTTCAAAAGACGAGTATTCTTCTGTTGTTTATGAATATATAAAATTATTGTTATTCTATGTTATAGAAAATTTATGTATTATGCATGCTCTTTGTGATTATTCTAATTATGTTCAAGGGCATTTAGTTGTCATGAAATTTTAAGAATACATGCTAGTTTAATCCACTTCATCCTACCTAATTCACACTTGCACGCATTTTATTTAATTTCAATTCTTCCAGGGGAGGCTTAGTGAGTTGCTATTATGGGACATTGATTATGAGGGTCGAAATTTGATATTCATGCTCATGGATAGCCATATTGTGCTTTAGAGTGATGGGTGGGCATGTTATCATGTGGTATTAGAGATTAGCTTCAATGTTGGGCCAAATTGCATAGTCATTGAGGAAATCACCATTATTTATGGTCAAAATGAGAATATTTTCATTGTTGGAAGGATCATAGAGTAGGTTTGGGTGAATGGGGTGTCCTCAATTCAGATCGAAATGAATGTATCCATCTATAGTTTGTATTTGCATGAATGTTTCAATGTTAGAATGGAGGTAAATGGCAATCAAATATTTTTCCTAAGGTAGAAATCAATGGATGTGCCAAGAAAGATCAAAATTGAACAAGTGTACCAAGATCGTCTAAAATGGTATTCCCTCTCTAATGTAAAATAATGCAACTGAAGGTGGTGGAAAAAGAGGGACTCATTTTCCAATCGACCTATGAAAACATGTATCATGGAAGGCCTGAGAGCACTATGAGGCCCACGTGCAGGTGACTAAGGACCAATACCAATTTACTACCCCTATAGTCCCTTAGCCATGAAAGCAAGGAAAAATAAAGGAAATCGGGTTGCCCCCTTCACCCCTTGAGTGATCCTCAATATTTTGAAAACCCCTATATAAATAAATAAATAATAAATAAATTTTCTTTGAGTTAAATTTGGCAAGTGGGGAAGACAACTAAAATATTTTGCACGTGATTATGATAGGCAAGGCTAGAGAGACTTAGCAATATTACTATGTTCACAATTTTGTTGTTGATTTATTTGTCTAATAGAAATATTATTGTGCACAAGTCTTTTAGTTCAAATTTGGACATTAACAATGATAGAAAAGTTGCAAAAGACATAATAGGAAATTGTTGGTCGTGGAGCCCGATTATCTTCCTGATTTAGAGGTCTTTGTTTTCAATCATGTTTATACCCCAAGAAGACTGTACACCCCTCCACACGAGGGGGTTACAGGGGGGCTTTCCCCCCCCTGCGTGGTTTGAGGGGTATATCCCCCCGGTTGGGGGGTCTGGGGGAATGCGGGCCCCTGGTGGGGGTTCATGGGCGAAGCCCCCGAAGGAAAAATTTCCTTGTAAATGTATATTGTAATTTCATAGTAAATCTGGACCATTCATTATAAGGTTGCATATCTGACGGTAGAAGTTATGTTAGGTTTTTTTACCCTAGAAGGCAATCCTCTTTTATGAGGGAATTGTATTGCGACTGTGTATCATTGTGAATATTGTATTCTGAGAGAGGAGATTGTGAGAGAAAGAAGAGGAAGTTATAGTGGGTGTGTTGTAGGTTGTATCCCTTCATTTTGTTGGATAATAAAAAGAAAGGACCTGGCAATTTCTCTGGTGGAAGTAGCCCACACTGGGTGAACCACGTATATCTGTGTCTCTATTGTATTATGTATCTTCTGTGTTTTATTTCCGCGTTTGTTTTATTTATTGTTGCGCGATCCTCTTTTTCTAACAACAATGAGCTTCTACATCATATAACTTTTGGCTCTGAATTCAAAACTAAAAAAATGTGCAATCATTGGAAAGTTATTTCAGAGAGGAAGTGATATGAGCACTTCATTCTTGCAAAAATGCTTTTGATTCATCCAGAAAGTTAAAATAACAAAGGCTTGGTCTTGTTTCAGCTAAGGAATTGTCATCATGGAGGATGCATAGGACCCTCGTGAATTTGGAGAAGATTCCATGGATGAAAATCTAAAGGATAGAAATGAAAAGATAGAACCCAATGGATGTAGAAATCAAGTGAATCCTCTAGATATTACAAAGACTATGGGAAGTCTAGTAGTATAATTATAAATTTGTAGAGTAGACAATGAAACATTAATCAAATATCAAGAGGAACAAAACTAGTTGAATGTTGTCATGCTCCAAAGCTTGACAAATATGTAGAACCAAATTTATCATGGGTAGAACTTGAATAATGTTGGTGGGAGTGGGAACAATTCAAGAATGCATTCCCTTAATAGGTCACATAATACAAGAAATGCCTCCAAAGATGGGACATATACACCATCAAAATTCTCTATCAGTAAAACATCTACCTCTGAAGAATCCTAGACCAAATCAAGATCTTATTTTCATAGGCATAGGAGAAGGAATCCTTTTAGAGAAAATTTATATGGAGAATTTTGGAAGGATAAACCCCCTACATTTGATGGTTAAGTTAAATATGGACAAGAAATTTAGG
This sequence comes from Picea engelmannii, assembly GCA_009831015.1. Lineage (NCBI taxonomy): Eukaryota > Viridiplantae > Streptophyta > Pinopsida > Pinales > Pinaceae > Picea > Picea engelmannii. The sequence continues at coordinate 372,761 of ML786383.1, read as the reverse complement.
CTTGGCTCCTTGGAATGATGAATTATTTCCAAGGCCATGATTATTCTGGAAATGTATGAAGGCAAAAGTGGCCATATTCAATCTAAATGGAAAAGATTCAATTTGGTGGGGGAATCTCAAGCAAGTTAATAAAATCAATGAACAAAATATTGTATGGAAATAGTTCAAGAAGCACTTCTAGTAGAAGTATATCTCTGATAGATACTATGATGGTGAAATCAAAGAATTCCAGGAGCTAAACTTGTTAGAAAAACAAGATCGCGAAGCAATAAAATAAAACAAATGTGGAAATAAAACACAGAAAATACACAATACAATAGAGACACAGGTATACGTGGTTCACCCAGTGTGGGATACATCCACCAAAGAAATTGCTAGGTCCTTCCTTATTATTATCCATCAAAATGAAGGGATACAACCTACAAAACATGCATTGTAACTTCATCTTCTTTCTCTCACAGTATCCTCTCTCATAATACAATATTCATGATAATACACAACGACAATACAATTCCCTCATAAAATAGGGTTGCCTTGAAAGGGAAAAAAACCCTAAAATAACTTCTACTTTCAGATCTACAACCTTATAATGAACAGTCCAGATTGACTACGAAATTACAATATTTTACAAAGCAATGTTTTTCAAAAAAATTCTTCCGGGGCGCTACCCCCTAATCCCCCGCCAAGGGGGGCCCTACAAAATCTATCACCCCCCCCCTGGACCCCTTGGCGACAATAGTGGGGGGGAAATCCCCCCCACATCCCCCTGTTAGGGAATGGGGTTCGAGCATGGCTGAAACAAACCTTTGAATCAGGAAGATAATCAGGCTCCACAACCATCAAAACTTAGGGAAAATGACCATCGATGCATATGTAAACAAATTCTTGGAGCTACTAATGCATTTCAAGTATAAAATGGATAGGAAGGTGAATATCCAATGTCTCTTAAGTGAATTACCTCAATATTATACAAACATAATTGAGTTTATTGAAACTCAAAACTTGGATGAGGCCATTAGAAAGGATAAGTATTGTTATGATCAGAATAAAAAGAATCTAGAACTCCACAAGACATGGAAGGAAAAGAAGAAGGAGAATATTTAACATTGAAAGAAACAACTCAATTCGTTTTCATGATAAAGATCAACAGAATCAATCACTTCAAAACAAGGATAAGTTGGCTAAGTTAGTAAGAAAGAGGCAAATGAATCTTATCTAATGTTGGGCATGTGGAGAAGACTATTTTCTCATAAATTGTCCACATCAAAAGGAGAACATCGGGAATGTTCACAACATTCAAGAGGCTAAAACTATTAAGTAGCAAGGACTATTCCTATGATCTATGCTACATTAGAAGACCACCAAGGAAAATACCAATCAACTATGGTTAAAGTTGAAGGTAAGATTGCTAAGCAATCCATTTCGATTTTAATGGATCTAGGATCTAGTCATAGTTATGTTACTCCTAAAGTTATTTAAACTTGTGTTCTTAATAAGTACAAGCATAGTAATTCATGCTTAGTTCAGTTAGGCACTGAAACCAAGAGAAAAGTTAGTGAAATGGTGGATAGATGTCCACTAGAGCTTAATGGAATTTTCACATGGGTAAACTTGAATGTTTTTCCACTTCATTCTTATTATGCACTCATTAGAATGGATTAGTTGAAAGCACATCAAGTTAAACTTGATTTCTACAACAATAGTTTTTATTTCATTGATGAAGATGGAAACCCAAGGATAGTGAGAGGTATTCGAAAACAAATCTTTATCAAACACATTTTAGTGTTATAGCTAAAGAATTTATTTAGAAAGGGTTTTCAATTATATGCATCCAATATATTGGATTCAATAGTGAATAAATGTCCCAAGCGTGAAGAGTATCCTATATTACAAGATTTCAATGATGTATTCCCTGATGAAGTGTTAGGACTTCTTCCAAAGAGGAATATTGATTCCATAATTGATCTTGTACCTAGAACCACACCAGTCTCCAACAATCCTTATAGAATGAGTACCCTAGAATTTTTGGAGCTGAAAATGCAATTACAAGAGTTGTTGGAAATGTGATACATTCTACCAAGTGTATCTCCACGGGGAGCACCAGTCTTATTTGTAAAAATAAATATGGAACTCTTAGTTTGTGCATTGATTACAGTTAGTTGAATAAAGTCACACTGAATAACAAGTATCCATTGCCTCAAATTGATGACTTGTTTAACCAAATGAGAGGAACAAAAGTCTTTTCAAAGTTTGATTTGAGATATGGTTATCATCAAGTAAGAATCAATGAATAAGTCATTCATAAGACAACGTTTATAACAAGGTATGATCACTATCAATTGTGGTGGTGCAATTTGGTCTCACTGATGGACCAACTACATTCATGTGTCTCAAGAATAGTGTTTTCAGCCAAAACTTGGATAAGTTTGTGCTAGTTTTCCTAGATGATATTCTTATCTATTCTAAGAATGAAGAAGAGCATGGTGAACATTTGAGAACAGTCTTTTAAGTGCTATAAGAGCATGGTGAACATTTGAGAACGGTTTTTAAAGTGCTAGAAGAGAATGTAAATTATATGAAAAAATAAGAAAACGTGACTTTTATCAAAGAAAAATTGATTATTTAGGTCACTTTATTTCAAAAAAAGGGAATCTTTGATGGTCCAAAAAATATTGAGGCCATAATTGTTAGCCTTTGACTCTTATACAATCATGAATTCCTAGAACACTACCTAATGTATTTCACATTTAAGGATATAATGTTTATCCTAAGTGTGTTTCTAAATTCCTATTTTTCCTCCTCCTACCTTATCTCTCAATGAGGTATCAATGTGATAGCAATCGAGGTGGTTTCAATCATGTATTATATATTTGTATCATTAAATGAATATAGAGTGGAAGATTATGGCTTAAGGCCTTTTCCACAAAAAATTTTGTCTCTCATCTTTCTTGTGCTCTATATTTGATCAATTGGTTCTCTATGAATTCAACACATAGTGAAGCATTCAAAAGATCAATTGTAAGTTAACTTGTAATCAAGCTCAAATGTAATTTGAAATAGTTCCTTTGTAAGTGTTAGTATCAAAATCAAGTTGAATTGTATTGGGCGCATTATTGATTGAACCTGACACCCAAAACTTAATTGAGTCATTGTATTTTTTATTCCTCATTGAAATTTTGAGTTAAAATTAATAAGGTTGAGTTATTGAAACTCAAACCATTGTAATAATCACAAGTTGAGGTGAATTTTTGGTAGTATTCAACACCCTAAATGTCCTGTAAGAAAACTCAACAGAGCGTGAGAAAAAAAGTACAAGTGAGCAAGTTCAAGTGAGCAGGTATAAGCAAGTGTGAACAATGATGGAAACAATCATGGAATTGGTTTCCTTATTGGAAACTTTGTTAGAAAAAAAATGAGAATAGTACAGTCATATTGAACAATGAAACATTGGGAAATGTTATCACATGTTTGCAAGTCATGCAAACAAAGATCCATTTTCTACAATAGAAATCCCAACTATTGAATGATGAAATCATGGATCTCAAAAATCAACAATCATTGAAGTGTTCTGAACTATTTTTGTTTAGAACAACCCTCTCTATGATGATGATGATTATTATGATTATTTAGGTCAACATTTAGTGCAGGAGCAACTCAATGAGCCAACTTCATATACAAGTGCAAATGAGGATGAAGTTGAGCATGAACAAGTTCAACTTTCTCTTTATGAACCAATCATCAGACCTTCAGAAGAAATCAGGAATAATAAGCACATAATAGGTATCAGATCTGATAAGGAAGTACTTTTTCATACTCCAGATTATTCCAAACAAATCCACTTCATCGGTGAAGGATTCCTTCAAGAAGATTTAACTTCCCCTATTCTATTTCAACATCAGAATGTTAAATGCCAACATTTCAATCAAGTTGGTCACATGGAGAATCGATGTTTTGATCTCCTTCCTTGGTAGAATTGTGGGAAGTCAAATCATTCATCAAATATATATTTGACATTGAAGAAATCTGCAAGATTAAAAGTACACTATGGATGGCTTGATCCTTGGCAATGGTCATCAACAACCAAGCAACTATTTCATTCTTATCGAATAATTCAATATCGAGTAAAGACATGTCTTGCAACAGATATTGAAATGTGTATGGTACTATATTGATCCTCAAAGGGGGGACTACAATGATGTAACTCTCCTACACCTTCATGGGGGGAGTTCACGAATCAATTGAATATGGTTCATGGTCAATGAAAAACCATATGGTGTCTCTCCTTTCAGTTGAAAAAGGGGGGAATTGAAGATGGTTGTCGGACTGAAAGTTTCGACAACAAATATGCCAAAATGGGCATCAAATTTACCAAATGGGCAACCAAAGTATATAGAAATCAAACTAAACAAAAACAAGTATGCTAGATGGGCATCAAATTTACTAGATGGGAAACTATAGTGTGTAGATGGAATACTTTGGCAAAATTATGGTTCAATGACTTGAAATTGAAATACATAGGATACATGATTGGGATGTTAATTTTGAGAGAAATGTTTTGGACATTTTGTTCACCTAGATGGTCATTCAACCTAGTAGAGGACAACTAGATCCTTTTTCATTGCATCTTGGCATTTGATTGAATTGTCAAGAATTTTGAGGGATGTGTCAGACTTGTAGTTGATTCACTTCTCTTGGTTCTCTCTCATCATATTAGAGTTCACATCAATGGACAAATTACAAACATTCTGGCTCATGTGTACCAACTTATGCACCTACCTTCTTGGTGTAATTTTTCAAACTTATGACTAGGGGAATGTTAGCCTCTGACTCTTATACAATCATGAAGTCCTAGAACACCACCTAATGTATTTCACATTTAAGGATATAGTCGGTATCCTAAGTGTGTTTTTATATTCCTATTTTGCCTCATCCTACCTTATCTATTGATGAGGTTTCGATGTGAGAGCAATTGGAGTGGTTACAATAATGTATTATATATTTGTATCAATGAATGAATACAAAGTGAGAGATTATGGATCGAGGATTTTTTTGCCAAACTTGTTGTCTCTCATCTTTCTTGTGCTGTGTATTTTATAAATATTGAATTGGCCCACCACAAAGAATATAGCAGATGTAAGGTATTTTATGAGTTTTGGTGGCAATTACAAATATTCATAGAGGGATTTTCCAAGATTGCACACACAATCACTTCCTTGCAAAAGAAGAGGGTTAAATTTTAATGGACACAAATATGTGAGGAGGGATTTTAGCTATTGAAGAACCTTCTCACTAGTGCTCCAATTTTGTAAATTGAAAATCCGATTAAATATTTTGTTATGTGCACAAAAACTTGTAAATAAGGACTAGGTGGAGTTCATATGCAAGATAATTGTGTAGTCTATTGTGAGTCACAGAAGTTGAAAGAACATGAGAAAAATTATGTTACCCGTGACTTGGAACTTGCTACAATGGTGCATTCTCTAAAAACATGGAGGCACTATTTAATGGGTAGGAGGATTGAATTTATAACTAATCATAATGGATTGAAGTATTTATTTGAGTAGCCAAAATTAAATATTCATCAAGATAAATAGATGGAATTTCTTTGTGATTTTGATTTTGAGATCAAGCACATAAAGGGAAAAGAAAATGAAGTTCCTGATGCACTCGGAAAAAAGATTCACGTGACAACAATTAGCATTTGAAAATCAAATTTAAAGAAGAGAGTTATTGACTCTCTTACTAAATATGAACACTACATTCAAGTGAAATGTGGATTGAAACAAGAGAAATTAGACAAAAAAAAATATGAATCCTATCAACTGAATGATGATGGGCTTCTTATTTATAAAAATAGAATGTATATTCCAAACTCTTCAGATTTGAGATGAATTATAATGGACGAAATACATAAAATACCATATTATGGTCATCTAGGCTAGTAGAAAATGATTGCTATAACAAGAAAGTGATACTTTTGGCCTAGGATGAAGAAGGATGTTTTCAAATATATCTCTATATTTATGAAATGTCTGCAAGTTAAGGATAAACATTAATATATTGCAGGTTTATTGTAACCCTTTCTGATTCCATAATGGAAATGAGAGGTAGTAAATATGGATTTATTACCCGATTATCAACTACATCAAGACAATATGATTCTATCATGGTTGTGGTGGATAAGTTATCCAAATCAACACATTTTATTGTCCGATGATTGAGATTTATGTGGTGTGAGTTTTCTTCAGATGGAATTGGAATATCCACAGTATTATTTGTTGTTTGTCGACATTTTATTATCGTTAAGTTCACTCACAAGACTGATGATATTGCAAAGGTATCCATTAGGGAAATATTTATATTGTTTGAGTTACCTAAAGCAATTGTATCTAATAAGGATACCAAGTTTACATCCAAGGTTTGGAAGAGTCTTTTCTAAGACTTGGGTACCAAGCTAAATTTCAGTACTACTTACCATCCACAAACATATGTGCAAACTGAAAGAGTGAATCCAATGATTGAGGACATGATTTTCATGTATGTGATGGATAGCCCATCCAAGTGGGAAGACTATCTACACCTAGTAGAGTTTGCATATAACAATGGGCATCAAGCATCATTGAAAATTAGTCCATTTGAATCTTTATATGGTAGAAGATGTAGGAAACTAGTGAGATAGAATAATCCAGTAATCATAATGGTGCTTAGGATAGAACTGTTGATGGAAATGGAGCAATAAATTGCTAAAATCAGGTAGAATTTGAAGGCAACTCAAGACGGATATAAAAACTATGTAGAAAAAAAATAGAGTGCATAGAGAATTTCATGTTGGGGATCATAATTTCCTCTAAGTGAGACAAAGGAAGAGTTCCTTGAACCTTGGAGGTTATGCCAAGCTAGCACCTAGATATTGTGGGTCTTTTCAAGTCCTTAATAAGATAGGTCTAGTTGCATATAGACTTACATTACTTGCTAGCAGTATATCTCATGATGTATTCCATGTTTTTTTGCTTAAGAAATATGTACATGATCCCAATCATGTGATTGATTGGGATGTGATCTAGGTGGAACCATAGGGAGAGTTCCAAACAGAGACATTGTGCATCCTCGATAAGAAAGTAGAATTTCTCCATAACCAAACCATCACACAGATAAAGGTGCAATGAAAGCACTTTGGTACTAAGGAGGCGACATGGGATCTATAGGATGCTATGAGGGAGGCATACACATTTTTGTTCTAATTTTGAGAAGCACCAAGGATGGTTCTATTCTAAAGGGAGAAGAATGAAATATCCTAGTTCTAACCCTTAGAACGAATTGGATCAAACTATGTATAAATTGTAAACGCGAGATTATAACGATGAAATTCAAGTTGTGTGAGCTTAAATAAATGGCCCTGCTTGTAAATGAGATAATATGTTGGTATGGATTCGTAGTGTAGATCTCAAGGACAAGGCCCGACTAGTGAATGGCTAGGCATATATGATGTAAATGTATGTATATGGACCATGTGGTAGGACTTCCATGATGAACTCAACCTATCTAACTATTAATGCTCAAATATAATATTCAACGGATCAATATGGTTATGAAGAGCACAAGAGGGGTTATGATTCTACTAAAGGGGAAGAGGAAATGGGCCTTGTGGAAAATAAATCCTTTATTTCTAAGTTCCATCCTTAGAACTCTTCTCTTTATACCATGTGACTTAAAGGGATCCATCCACCTTCTTTGACTTATCAAACAATCATTGAATTCATGTAGGAGGTTCACGGAGAAAGTCTTCTCATGTAGTTATGGGAGCATGGGCTAGGTACAATCATCGTGGGAAGTGTAAGAATCCAACATTCCCATAGTTAGAAGTAAGTTTAGACATCGCTTTCCACCAATCATGTCATTGCCATTGAATATAGCATTGTTGGAAGCACTCTCACATTCATCCTCCATATAATCCATGTTGTGTTATCCATTGCCAACCCTTACCAATCTATAAATTAACCAAAATTAACATTGTGGAGAGGAGATTGTAAACTTGGGATGAAATATAGTTGTTCATATGTGAGCATATATGATTGGAAAGATATAAATTCATCGCCTACTACCCATTTAATACTCTTTGCATGCTTGAGATCCAATTATTGTTATTGGAGACAATTCTAAAAAATCATAAACAATTGATATCTTTATGTCCACATTGTAGAGCACTAGAGGGAAGAATGTCTCTTAGGCAATTGATCAAAGAAATACAATATATTCCTCATGTTGTGTGTGGCAATGGAGGAAAGTTCCTTGGTCATTGAAGGATAAATGAGATGCATGCAATGCTCTGTGGTGAGAAAATTTCCTAAACATGAGAGTAGTTGGGTTGGGTTAAGAGAGAAAGAAGCATGTAGTTTCGTTCATTTTCCATGGTGGCCTTATAACTTGGATTGTGGGTGGAATATACACTTGATATCTTTTTTTGGGTGGAAAAATTATCTTAAGAAACTAGTTTCTTGAACCAATTTCTATAGAAAGATAATTTTTCTTCTATTGTTTATGAATATGAAAAATTACCGTTATTCTCTCTTAAAGGAAATTTATGCATTATGGATGGTGTGTGTAATTATTTTTTATTATATTAATGGACATTTGGTTGTCATTAAATTATGAGAATCCATGCTAGTTTAATTCACTGCATCATTTTACCTACATACATTTTATTGAATTATGGTTCATCTGAGAGATGCCTATTTAGTTGATGTTATGGGGAAATTACCTCTAAGGGTTGAAATTTGAGATCCTTTTTCGTGGATACCCCTCATGTGGTTGGAAATGATGGGAAATAATGCTACATTATTGTAGAGAGAGAAAAAACACATTATTGAAAGCACAATATTTTAATGAAACCCAACTTCTATTAATGAATTGAATGGTGAAAAACACTACAATATACATAGTAATACAAAATGGCTAGAATGGTGGTACCTTATTTTTGAGATGAGATGCAATGGCTACTCATTTTAAAAAATCCCATAACAAGAGGATGAACTACATTTTATAATGATTCGAACAAAATCGAAGAAGAAAAAACCATAAAATGCAAGAAAATAAACCATGGAATGATTATGGCTAAGAAAGAATGTTGAGTTATATGAATCTAAGTTGTCCAAAAAAAGAGGAGTCTTATCATGATTATAAATTTTCACATGGTGCTCCATTTTGGACCTTTTTTTATCTTGTTGGAAAGAACATTATCACACTAACTCAAGTCCTTGTCTTTATGCATCATTTCCCCAAAAAATGCATTGGAAGGCCCTAAAAAACGTGTTGGAAAATCACGACCCAAAAAGTGCCAACCTTAGGACCATTTTTATGAAAACCTTGGATGGTCACATGGATCAATCCTTTCCTGTCAGTAGAAGTGGTGCCCATTTCATTAAGTTCCTATACACTATGGGGGAACTCATGTTGAATCTAGTTCTTAGTAAACCACTTTTTGTTGAATAAGTTGCCCTTCTTTGGCGATTCAATAAAGTGATATATCCTACTAGAATGTTCTCTTCATCTTGGTTTCAGTGATTTGATCCACTTATATTTCTAAATGCAATCAAGTATGGGTTCTATAATGGCCAAGTTTTGTACCATCTTTGAGCGTGGAAATCATAGTTGCAAAAAGTCCATATTAAAGATAAGGTGTAAGCCAAGGAATGGTAGAACATCCAATTCAAAATCATTTTCACAAATGACTTTTGTGATGATGTAAGGAACATATTAGAGTGATTTAAGCTTCTTGTGGGGGCCTAAGAATCACTCTTTTTTCTAGTGAAACCATAACTTGTCACGAACCTGAAACTTGTGAGGAAGTCAATGTTGATATTGTTATTGTTTGTACCAGGTGTTTTAATTCTACATGATATTGTGAAATTTTTGTTGGATGTGTTGATTCCCTTTAAAAAAGTGTTTCTTTCTCTACTTCATTCTAAGTATGGGAGGATTCTTATTGTGATAATGAAATGGGCATACCTACATCATTGGGGCCAATGGATAGAACCTTGGGCATGCCTTAAAAGGGCTATGGCCCATAGAACTATGAAGATTTATGTTGTATTTGTGTTAAACATAAGGAAGGATTCCATCCCATCTAGGTGGATGCTTCAAGTTGTACATTATAAGGCATGTACAATCATCATGTTAACTACCTTTATCTAGACATTAGCTTGGGGATGGAAGGCAATCGATCTAGTCATTTTGGTGTCCACCATGGACCAAAGGTTAGACCAAATAATATTGAGGAACCTATTGTACCTATCAAAAACAATTGTCTTTGGAAATCCAAAATGAACCCAAACATTCTTGAAGAATATTTTAGCAGTGGATTCTACTATGACACTCTTATTACAGGGGGAGAAAATTTCCATCCTAGAGAACCAATCAACAACCAAAAATAAACAATTGTTACCATGTTTGGTTGAGGTAAGACATGACATAAAATCCATGGAGACCTACTCCTAAGGATTATCTAAGTGGGAAAATAAGTGTACAATCCCTACCTTTTGATTGTAGGTTTATTGATAGAATATCCAGTGCATTATCTGATATATTTGTTGACTTCATGTCTAAGCTTTGGTCATTAGAAGTAATTATGAATCATTCCCACCATCTTCACCGTGTCAAAATGTCTTTCCATAATAATATAGTGTGACTCCCAAATCATCTCCTCATTCTCTCTTCAAGGAACACAAAGATGGCCTAGATGGCATAGAATTCCATCATGAAGGTGAAAGTGTGAAACTTGATTTTTCGTAAATAGTTTCTAGGTTGTAGCAATAAAGTTAGGATTACTATCATATAATTAGTGTCACTATGAAGTCTTATGTACATACAAATTGAGGATTGTAGTTAGCACCACAATTAGATATTGGCTAAGGTAGTCCACAACTTGTCTACTCCTTGATATTAAGGTGAAATTGTATATACATGGACCACTTCTAATGGAAAACATTTTGCAACTTTCCTTATGCCTTCATCAATTTCATAATAATGTGATTGATGTTAATGATTATTTCCTTCCCCAAATATAATATTTCCACTACTGATAAGCTTGGACAATGGATTAGAGATTGTTTCCATAGGTGGGGTATCTGTAAACCATGTTAGAGGATATTTCATTATGATAGTCAATTGGATGTCCATGATATATAAGGACTACAATAATGGAATAATATAGGTCATCTACCGCCCCCGGGGGG
>ML786383.1:336711-357019 GCA_009831015.1 Picea engelmannii | reverse complement strand
ACTAATCTACAACTTATCAGTGGCATTACAAACTCACCTTGGAGCATAAATGCACTAATAATATTTGGACAATTGGTCTAGCAAAGACTGGTTGCATACCCGAAGCTTTTGATTTCTGAGAATTAGTTTCTTGGTGCAAAAGAAGATTTCACTCGAAGGCCAAAATTATTCAAATTGTTGTTGAAGGGAGGAATCCCATTCTGTTAACTCCAAATGAATTCAGGAAAATGTTGTGACTCCCCACTCCAACAAAGTTCTTAGACTTTTGGATGATGAATCTTTTCTAGATGCACAATGTGGTGGAGTGAACTTGTTGAAGGACTTCTTGGCACCATCTTCTACAATGTCAACTGATACTACTCATATTGACATGTGTCTGTCATTTGAGCCCTACCAGGATTTTCCTTAGATTTTCTCAGGGATTGTGGAACATGACTCTACATCCTACATTCCGAGGTATGTTTTGTATGTACTACACTTCTCTATTTGTATGAAAGCAGTATATGACTAGGATTAAATTATTTCAAATGAAATTTCTTATCATCTTTCAAATTATAGCAAGACAAAGAGGTTTTTCATGACTTCATATTTGGTATTTGATATGGTGTATTGTAACGTATTTGAAGGATTACTCCTAACGAGTAATGTAGATATTGATAATGACCCATCTCAATTTTGTACCGTGTTTTATGGAGACATAAGGCACCATTTCACTTCTACCAAGTACAAGATAAATTCATTGAGAAATTGGAACACAATCGATGATACTTATAAAGGAATCCTTGAATTTTCTCAAAGGAAAAGGGATTTATGTATATGAGGAAGAGTCTACCTACATTAGGTTGTATGGGTTTGAAGGAAAGCCCTTCTTTCTTCCCAATTTTGTTTGTGATGGATATTTTCTTGTTGATTTCCATAGATAATATAAATCCGGGTCTTACTTATTTGACAAGAAAAGGAAGCATTTGTTTGTATCTTTTGCTTTCCATGGTACTTCTTTTACAAGAATGCAATAAATCACAGAGGAAGTTAGTGATAATAACCCTAACACCAACAGAGAAATTTCCAAGAAAGAGAAACAAATGTATAATGATTATTTGGTCACACATGTCATTTTAAATACACAAGTAAAAAAGACTAAGTTGAAGAAAAAATGACAACAAGGCAAGTATAAGCAAAGGGGTAAAACTGCAACTAGTGATCATGTTGGTTCTACCCCCTACCCTATAATATTTCCTCCTCTACCCAAATAAGCCAAGAGCTTAATACAAGTAAAGGAGACAATAATTAATAATGTGATGGAGGAGGTGATGTAAGTGATCCCCTTATTTTAATATGGAGAAAACACACATTATTGTACATACAAAAAGAAAAAAGAGCACTAGAAATGAGAGTGCTCAAAAATCTGAAGACCCATGAAATTATTTAGTTGAGATGGAAGTTGATAACAAGAATCAAATGCCTAAATGGGTGGTAGTGAAAATCGTTGAGAGTCAACAAACAACAGAGGATTTGGCCCATGAGGGACCAAAAGTATTTTAGGAACATTATTTGACTTTGCATAATACTAAGTATAATAAAGAGACCAGAAAATTGCAAATAGAGAAAATTCATGTTAAGAATAAGAAAGTTACTAATAAATGGAGTTCAGAGGGGGGTGTTTCCAAAGTGGGACCCTCTGGAATCCTTAAGCTACATTTGACCACCGAAGACGCTCTAGTTCATTCCATTATAGAACTAGCATTGGAGAATATTAGTTTGAAAAACAGTATAAGTGAGTTGGAGGATGCTCTAAGTCTTAGACCACTATTTGTTGAACCATTATCTATTATTGTCCTAGAAACAATTATGGAAGGCACACCAAGTACATCCTCTAAAGTAAAAAAATCTACCAAATAATTAAGTGGAATCATAATTTATGGTGCAGAGAATATAAATAAGTGGCTCAACACAATCTTCCAGGCATGAGAGGTAGGCACCAATTTAAGAAATTTGTCGCAAAGGATATCTTCTCTTACAAAGTACCTACAACAAGATTTGGATAATCAAGAGTAATTTTATAAAAATTATCTGAGTACATTTACAACATGAGTTTCATATATGAATGATTTCACAAGAAAGTAGCAAGATTTAACTTCAAAGAATAGAATGAAACAAATAAAAGTTTGTTGGCTCGCAAGGATACAAATCCTTCGAGAATCAATTGCAACTTGCAAAAATTGGAGGGAAAAAGAAGTGATGCATTCCTAAATTCACTTGACGTAGTTAAAGAACTTGAGGGCTTACCAATAGTTAAATAATCCACATTTTCAACCGAGGAACAACTCAAATTTGAGTTAAACACACTCAAGATTTCATGGGGTAGTGAGTTTGACAATATCACTAACTTCCTAGAAGAGGAAATTAAATGATGGGTGGTTAACTTTGTTAATGATAATGAGGATTGTTGGGTTCCTTTTGTCACAGGGGTGAGCAAAAGGAGTTCCCTTAACTATCTAGTTAGTCTATCCAGAAAGAACAACAGAGAGTTAGTTGGTTAGTGGCTCAACTAACATAAAGAAACAAGAAATAAACAACAATGAAACAAATCTAAACTAAGCAAGTAATAACTTCAAATGAATGCACAAAGAAAACACAAGATATATATACCAAGTAAATTGATCTTCAAATTGATACTCCTTGGAGAAATATGGGAACTTATGAGTCCCCTCTTCCTCCTTGGGAAGGCTCTTGAGTCCCCAAGTACAAAGTCTTATTTCTACTATCAATGGTTATTAAAGGAAAATGGTAAAGAAAAGAGTGTTGGAATACCCAAGAGGAGAGAGTCCTAATACTTTCTATGGATTCCCAAAGATTTCTAAAAGGAAGATGGCTTCCGAAAGCTAAAAAATGAGCAGCATAACAATACTCAAATGCTTCTTCATTTTTGCATACAATGGCCCTTTATTTATAGGAGGATGGCCAACTTTTTCCAAACTAGTTTCAAATGTGAATGGGAGGCCCTTGGAGGTACCTCCCATCCTTTTCAGTGATCCCAACGAGAAATTTGGGGGTGATTTTGGGTATGGGGGAGATCCACTCCATCCCAAAATTGGTTGAGCCCCAACCAAACTCATCAATGCGTTGTTTCTGCGTCCGCGTCGGTCTTTCGACTATCAGTCACGTAGACCAAGCCATGTGCACGTTGTACACCGTGTTAGCTCATGTAGATGTGCACGCACTACTTTTGTTGGATGTGCACGAATTTCTAGAACCACTTTTATATAGTTTTATTATTGTCTTTCCAAACTGAGTGTAATCCTTCCATAAGTATTGATAGTACATTGTGTTTTTGTTAATTGTTTCTTCATCCATTGCCTACATTTGTGGTGAGCCATTTTCTGGTGATAACATATGCCCCCTGATGTGTGAGGTTAAGAGCATACGTATAGCCAAAATTCATCATCGTTTCTTTTGGTGATGATGACATTGTGTAGAAAGTGAGAAAACTTGAATGTGAGGAGCTGTGGGATCCATCTGTTGGAGGGAGATGGGACAGAAGATTAGTACAAAGTATGATAGAAAAACAAAATGTGTTTGTACAAATGAGGCGGGCATGCCCCATGCTCGTATCATGAAACCATAAAGCGATATCAGTAATCGAGCCTGCTGATGAAACAGATATTTGTAGCGCCATCGGGGGCATGAAAAACAATAGATGATGATTCCTATGATGGAACGGGCTCTGAATCGAGTGGTGAAGGAATCAGAGGCATTGATGGCCTAAAAAATTCACAGGTCTTTGGTTTCTACTGAAAACTACAATGTTCACAAAGTAAGATCCATTGTAACATGAAATTGTGTTGGAGTCAAATGTCATGGAGATCAGCGACATCAGGGAGCAATGAGTACTCTCTATGTGTTGTATGAGGCTACTCATTGTCAATGGAATGAGAGCCAAGATATTGCCACCTTTCTGGGAAATTGTGGATGTCAATATGAAAGGTGATGCGACAATAAGAAGCAAAGGGCTTCTGGATATCCAGTTGATCAAAATGGTGTCAGAAACTGTATTGGTATAAATGAATGGGGTTATAATCATGAACGATATTTGGAATATATGGGATTCAAGAAATTCCCTTGGTTCAGGGTTGTGGACGGATGGTAGCGACCATAAAATACTATCTAGTGTCAGGGGCATGGACAGATATGGGAAACACTGTGCTCAATGGGTGAGATTGCAAGGAGATGTAGCGTAGGTCAAAATATAGAGCGATATGGGACACATAGGTCTATGGTGGTCAAAATTTTGTCTTGGATGAAAATGGATTGTAGAGGGTGTGAGGGAAGTGAGATGCCCCAATCAAGGGTAACGAGGGTTGCAATGTGCCAAGGGAAAACACCATCAGATGCGATGGAAAAAATCTATTGTACCTGTTGAAATATAAAATGTGTTTTTTACAATTACCAAATGAATAAAAAATAATTGGGTTGGAAGTACATGTACAGAAATGGGTGCCCCAGTGAAGTATGGCTTGGTCGTATGGAGGCGCAAGTAGAGACTGGTGGAGGGTGGGGGCCTCGTTGGTTAGTTTTTGTACCAGGTAGATGAATGGAGGATAACATTGTGGATGGGAAATTAATGTTGGATGAAATGGAGGGTTAATGATAATGCAAAGGTGCATTTAATGTAACCAAAAAGCATAACATGGGAGTCCATAATGGGGTGGTTAGCATGATGATCAGGAAGAAGTATGGGTTTCTTGCTCTAGGGTGTAACACTACCAGGAATCTCGATCCTAAGGGATGAAACAACATGAATGTCAATATGCCAAGGGGGGAATATATGTGGGACAACTCATGGAGGTGCAAGTGCTACCCGATTACGGTACCTGAATGCAATGGAGGTAATGGTACCGCAAGGTCGGGTGTGGGGATCCTAAGGACAAATGTCAAGGGGTATGATTGGAGAATGCAACTGTGAGTAGAGGGTTGAATTTTATGCTAGTTTGGAATATATACCTAGAGAAGTCAAGGGAGTCCATGACTGACAGCATGAAGGGGGTCGCGGGTGAGAACCTACACATTCAAACCAAATATCTGATGTGAAACATATCTGAAAATAAAACATATATAATAGTTGCTTGATAATGAAATGTGGGCAAGTGATGTGTACCTTCGCCTGGGGTGCCAAAAGGGGGCCCCGGGGCTCCAGACTGAAATGCATATTCGAGGGTACCATTGTGAAGGTGAGGGAATCTGGATCCCATAGGTGCAAACGGTGTGAGAAACAGAGCTCGAATGCTCTAGAATGGACGTGAGGAAGTTGGGGAAAATGACGTATATAAGGGCACGGGTCCCACATAACCACCTCATTCATACTTGTCATTGTGGAGGTATGAGAGTTGTCTATGTGGACGTTTCTTAGTCATGGGAGAGTGGAGGAGTTCGGATTCGAGTGGTGAGAGATTCAGGTAATCTGTCAAAACCTCCTACATAGTGTAGGCATGTGTTGGGGAGGGTAGGGGGTCGTACGGAGGGTCGTAATCACATTTTTTTGGGTGGGGTAGTGGTTCCACGTGGGATATCCGATGATCCCCATGCATATATACGTGGGTTTAATTGATAGAGTCGCATGCAACTATATCAACGGTACCAACACGCATGTCTGCAGAGTTTAGATTTTCAGTTGCGCAAAGGAGGGTTGATCATGGGAACTGTAAATTGGATGAACCTGCACAGATAAGATCTAGCTAGCAAAAATACATACACGATTTGCAAAGAAATGAGAAAAGAGGGAAACGAGAGAGTGAGGATCAAAGAATTTGCATTAACCAAATGAATGAATGATAATTTACACATGATATAATCATTATAAATCAACTAATGTGCATTGGAGGAGAAGCCAATGTGCCATAGTGGTGGTCTAGAGTGATTTGGACACACACCGACAATTACGGGAGTTAACTACCACCTAGTCTGAGTTAACTAGTCTCTTAATCTTTAGTTAACTGACTAAAACAGAGTGAAGTGAGGAGGAGATCAGGGAATCATTAGTAATGAGCTAGTCTCGTGATAATCCCAAGGACAATGCACATTAGCAGGTGATGATTCCAATGTTGCATGGTGATGAAACCAATGTGGCATTAAGACTCCACTCAACTGATCAAACTGAAGTGTGAAATGAAGAGAATATTCTCCTAGAATGTAGGAAAAGGAATAGACTCCCTCAACTATAGGAGACTAAATAATGACTAATAAACATAGGGAAAACTTTAGGAAAATTAAATCCTAGGTGTGTGTGAAGCATCTCCAACACCCCCCTGAACATCACTATGGTGAAAATAAAGAATGGGTCCTGACAACTAGGCCATGTTAAGTACCCGAAAACAAAAGATACACTAAAATAAATGAGGAAAGAGAGAAACCCCCCCCTCAAAGTACAATGTATATATATATAAAAAGAACTGGTAGTTACTAGGAAACCGTGTCCTTCACTCCAAGACGACAACCCAAAGAATGGAACTTTTTCTCAGTGAAGATGTATACAGTCTGTTCTACTAAAGGATAGAACTGCAGGTCGATGATCCCCTCGTGTACTAAGTCTTGGATGTAGTGCATGTGGATCTCAATGTGCTTTGACTGTTTCCTTTGAACTGGATCTCGAGTGTGTGAGATACAACAAGCTCCCCACTAGTTGTTTTTATAGTGTGTTTTCCACCAATGGAGTGCCCCTGCCATCCTCTATTGTAACTCCTAATAGGAAGGGATTCAGGGAAAACTTGCAGTCTGTCATGTGAAATCTCTCAAGGAGATCTCATGCATACTTGGCCTGAGACAATTTGATGCTTGATGCATCCTGACTAATCTTGAGACCAAGGAATAAATGTAACGGACCCATGTCCATCATCAATAACCTATCATGCAAAATTCTCTTGATTGCAACAATCGTTGAAGTCGAGCAACCGATGATCAACAAATCATCAACATACAGAACTAGGAGTAGAAGTGAATCAGTCGTCCTGAACATGTAAACATCCAGGTCTGACTTACAATGCACAAAGTTTTGTGACAGTAGGTAGGAGTCCATTTTTGCATACCATGCCCTCGGGGCCTGCTTGAGGCCATAAAGAGACTTATTCAGTCGAAAGACAAAAGATGAATCTTGCATGAAGCCTTGGGGTTGCTCCACGTAGATCTCCTTAGAGATATCTACGTGAAGAAATGCATTCTTCACGTCCATCTGATGGAATTCCCATCCCTTGGTTGTCGCAATGGAAAGTGCCAAATGTATGGAATCCATATTTGCTAATGGATTGAAGTTATCGTCATAGTCAATGTTGTGCACCTGCTGAAATCCTTTGGCAACTAACTTGGCTTTGTATCTGCTAACATGTCCATCCGCTACGCTCTTGGTACTGTAGACCCATCTGCACCTGACAAGTTTCCTTCCTACATGAAGGGGAACTAGATCCCAAGTTTGGTTCTTGAGGAGGGAGTTGTACTCCTTCTGCATGGTTGATTCCCAAAAAGGACTCCCTACAGCCTCAGCATAGAACTGTGGATCTGAAGACTGAACCAAGAAAATATGTCTAGGTGGCATCAGTTCAGTGGCAGTGAGTGCAAGAGGAGGCTCCTCGAAATCAGATCGAGTCCCCCTGGTATCGGTTGGATCCCCAACAAGATCTCATGCATCCTGAAGAGTAGTCTTAGCCCACTTGGGCCTCGACTATGGCTCTGCATCTGCATTTGCATGCAATGAATCTGCATCTGATTGTACTGACTGTATATCTGAATGATCTGAATACTATGAATTAGAACTCTCATCTGAAGAAGATTCAACATGTGCATGCTCATCATCTCTGACAGGTGGAAGAACAAAAGTGTCTCCATGCGGTTGTTGAGGTACATGTGAGATACTTTCCTCAAATTGGACACTACGCTCAATGATGAGTCGGTCTATGGTGAGATCAATGAATCTGTATCCCTTCACACTGATGGGGTATCCAACAAAAATACACTATGTACTCTGTTGATCAAGTGTCTTCCTCTTCTCAGAGGGGATCCTGGCCCATGCACGAGAACCGAATATACGAAAGTGGGTCACTTCCGGTTTGAGGCCACTCCAAGCCTCATAGGGGGTCTTATCCTTGACAAATCTATGGGGAGATATGTTTTGTATGTAGGTTTCACAATTAAGTGCTTCAACCCATGAACTATGTGAAAGTGACTTTGCATGCAACATGCATGATGCCATATCTTTCAGGGATCTATTTTTCTTCTCACCCACTTTGTTTTGCCACAAAGTATAAGGAACTGTGTGTTGCAACTTAATATCAGCCTCAAGACAAATATTTTGTATCTCATGGTTGACATACTCCACCCCATTATCTGTTCATAGGACTTTAATCTTATTTCCTGCCTATGTCTCTACAAGGGCTTTGAAATATTTGAGGTGTTGAAAGACCTTGGATTTTTTCCTGAGAAAGAAATTCCATGTGAAGCATGAGAAATCATCAACAAAAATGAGCATGTACCTTGATTTATTGATTGATGGATGCAGAAAAGGGCCCATGAGGTCACTATGGATCAGATCCAAAGGAAATGAGGCCTTCTGAGTCTTTCCTTTGTCGAATTTCTCTTGAGGGTGTTTTCCAAGAACACATCCCTCACAAATTCCTTTGGATAAGTGGATGTCAGGTAGACCTTCAACCATTCCATGCTTGCTAATATTTTGCATATATCTAAAATTTAAATTCAAGAACCTTTCGTGCCATATCCTACAGATTTCATCAGCATGGCTAAGCAGTAATGCAGAATCTGGTTCAATAAATTCAAAAAATGTGTAGACATTGGATTGATGATTTACCTCACCAATAGAAACCTTGGAATTGGTTTTCATGTCATAGATATCCACAACATCAGGTGTGAATACTACTCTCTTCCCAGTGCCATAGTTTATCATCTAATACACAGAGAGAAGATTGACAGAGAGTTTGGGAACGTGTAGCACATTCTCAAATATTTTTTTTGTGAGTTCAATTCTCCCTTTGTCAGTGACCTTGACTAGAGAGTTGTCCCCCATAAAAATAGGAGGACCTTTGCATGCATCCAATGAAGAGTATATTTCTTTTGTGGCTACCATGTGGTGTGATTCTCTTGAATCTACAATCTAAGCATTGGGAGAGGAGTTGATGGCAATCAAAGAATGGCCAGAATTACCTTTCTTGGGATTTTGATATTCTGGCTTCTTCTTATTGGAACCCTCGGGGATGTGATCTCCAAGGTTGTATTATTGAAGTATTTGGTCCATTTGATCTATCTGTTTCTGCATACATGCGAATTTTGAATGGAATCATTTATGGAAGTAAGTGCATTTCTCCCATTTTCCTCCCTTTCCACCTTTGGATCCGAAGGAATCGTTGAATGGCTTTGAGTACCCTTCCTTCTTTGAGTTTGCATCTGCCTTCCTTTTGTATTGGTTTTAGATTTTTGATTTTGGTGACTGCTACAATCTTGCATAGCAAGTGCATGCGCCTTTGGGCCTTTGATTTTTCCCATGTTGATGAGCTTGTTCTGCTCTTGCATTAGAGACTCAATAAATACCTCAAGAGAGGGATCTTCTAGGTGGCTCCATAGGAGAACTTAACTGAATGAAATGTGGATACAAACATTGATACCAATTTTGGAAAGAATGGTAAGAACCATTTGTTTCTCCTCCTTATATTCATCAACCCCACAAGCCTTGAGTTGCGACAACAAATCCTTATATTTGGTAAAGAAATATTGCAGATTGTCAAAGGTTTTTGGATCCAAAGTGAGAAATTCCACCTCGAGTATATGTCCCCTCATCTCATCCTATTTTCAAAAAATTCCTTCCACAGTGGTCCAGACTTCATTGGGGGTTTTACAGGAGGATATGTGAAAGAGGAGCTCAGGAGAAATGATACTGAAAATAGTTCCAAACGCTTCATCTATCTGATTCAGATACTTGTATTTTTCTATGGATGATGCGGGTTCAGTCTATGTGTCAATGGTTAACCTATATAATCCTCTGCTTCGAAGATGCATTATCATCTTGTCCTTCCATGCAAATAAACTGTACGGTGTAAGAACGAATTATTTTGGAAATTCCATTTTTCCCGTTGTCTTCATTCTTCGGTACCTGCAAAAAGAATTTGGTGTGTCTTTTTCCTAGCAATCCGTCGGCTCAAATACCATGTAAATGTTGATGAACCTGCACAGATAAGATCTAGCTAGCAAAAATAGTTACATAGTTTGCAGAGAAATGAGAAAAGACGGGAACGAGAGAGTGAGGATCAAAAAATTTGCATTAACCAAATGAATGAATGATAATTTACACATGATATACTTTGTATAACTCAAATAATGCACACTAGAGGAGAAGCCAATGTGCCATAGTGGTGGTCTAGAGTGATCTAGACACACACTGGAAGTTACGGGAGTTAAATGCCACCTAGTTTGAGTTAACTAATCTCTTAGTCTTCAATTAACTGATTGAAATCAAGTGAAGTGAGGAGAAGATCAATGAATCATGAGTAATGCACTAGTTTGGTGATATTCCGAAGGACAATGCACATTAGTAGGTGATGATGCCAATGTTGTATGGTAATCAAACCAATGTGGCATTAATACTCCACTCAATTGATCAAACTGAAGTGTGAACTGGAGATAATATTATCCTAGAATGTACGAAAAGGAATATTCTCCATAAACTATAGGAGACTGAATAATGACTAATAAACATAGGGAAAACCTTAGGAAAAAGAAATCATAGGTGTGTGTGAAGTATCTCCAACAAGCGTGATTGTTTGAGTACTATTCACGCCAATGTGCAGGACCGTAAGGATAACAGTCGCGCAAATGTGTGCAACTATCGAACATACAGTCGCGCACATAGGTATGTTAGAAATGCATGATTCTTTGGTGAACATTCGCACGGGTGTGCGAAACTGTAAGTGAAACAGTAGCACGGCTGTGAGAGACTGTTATGGGAACAGTCGCGCAGAGGAAACAATGAGTTTACCATGATGATAAGTTAGCATAGTGCATGTTGTCATGGATCTAGGTTACCAGTCAGAGAGAGAGGATGTTGATACAATGGAGGGAGAGAGACTACGAGTCTCTTAAGTGGGAGGTGGGGGTATATGCACGAATCCGGCGGCATTTGGCCCAGGCCAATTTGTTGCACTTTTTTAATTGTTCATTGATCCGGACTTAGGAGGTGTTGTTAGAGTTCATAGTGCGGATGTGGTAGCCAGATCGACGGTGTTTCTCAATGCATGGGAGAGATCTACGTATTACCGCAAATATTGACATCTACTTTATTAATGGGCTATGATTTTGGAGGGCTTCTTTCGCAGAGCATCTATGGTTGTCGATTGGGGTGAAGGTGGGGGGACTAACTGGACGGTACTGCTTGGGGTCGACAGTGATGAGTGTTGGCTCTATCAACATCAACTACATTGATTCTCTTGAGGTACATGTGTTCTCTGATATGGTAATCTAGATCTACAGGTCACTAGGGACGCAACGCATTCCTGGTGCGCACATGGTTGTTGTAGAGAAGGCCATGAATGACCGGATGTTTTCTTGGGCTTGGTTGATGTGCGCCTGCATGGTGGCTCAGCTGGACCAATGTGTACCAACCGACGGTGGCGAGTTTTCCTTTGGCTGAGTTTTGCGTGCATTTATGTTTGAGAGGGTGATATTGCTACTCCCTCAGGCTATTTTGGATCCATTGATGATGCAGGATTTGAGACTGATGATGTGGGTAGATTTGTTGCCCCGTCAAGGGGGGTGTCGTGGGGCACTACTTTACCCCTACGTTCAAGCAGGTCTGGTGGAAGACCCCTCAGGTATTTTATGAGTTACCATATCATGGGATGGATTTCCGCCACCATCTAGGCATGCGCCTGCCGTCTGGGGAAGACTAGGAAAACTGAGGTGAGTATATGATACTTCTGTATTTTTCCTTTGTTGTTGAGTTTATATATGTGTATATTTCTAGTACTGATACAACTTTGTTGGTTTGCCCATGCATATGTGGGACCCGGTGGCCGTGAGGTGGATGTTTCTCGGGGTTGGAAGATGAGAAGGTAGAGGAGGGGCAAGCCAGGAGGCATCGTCGGTTTGATGATCTAGGGGCATGCCCGACACATGCAGCAGGGGCAGTCCCAACACATGCAGTAGGGGAAGGCCTGACACATGTAGCGGGGGCAGTCCCAACACATGCAGCGGGGGAAGTCCCAACACATGCAATAGGGGAAGGCCCGACACATGTAGCAGGGGCAGGCCCAAAAGAGGGTCAAGGAAGAGATAAGCCTAGAGCACATGATCGATATATAAAGGAGTTCAGGAGGCACATCAAGGGTGTTTTGGACAGAGTGCCTGAGAACTTGTGGGTTCAGATGCGGGACGAGGGTGCCTTGGAGTTGTGCATTGGTGGGGACCAACATTGGCGATCAGTGATTCGATAGGAAAAAGTTGTGGGTGCAACTATGACGGGGCATATCCCTACTGTGGATATTTCTCCTGGGGGAGTGCCACCAGATGATGATGATGTACCTCAACTAGGGTCACCCTAGGTGGTAGGAGGACCGTATACAAGATGGGCATGATTTTGTACTATGTAGGATTCTTTTAATCCCCCCTTTTGTATAGATGTGATGAGAGGGCCTAGCCAGTGGAGCTAAGGCATATATGCACTTATTTTTGTATCAAACACATGAGCGATCTATATATATGAGTAGACCTTTTTTTATATTTCATGTGTTTGGTGTTTTGATAATGTGTGTACTTGTTTTTTATTGCATGATGGATGAATGTGATATGTATGTTTAATGTGATATATTCCAATCTAGTACTTGATTTGCCATGTAATCTTCCATTTGATTCAGGTTTCTAGAAATATGAGTAAATTTGACAGACTCAAAATTTCATAACAAAAGTTTGACTTCTGGGTACTTGCGATATAGGCATGGATCATGGACACAATACACGTTGTTGAGTCAATGGACGATGAGCTGAGAATCTACGAGAACGCTAAGGTGATGAATATGAAGGTGACTAGCCTTGGAAAGAAGACCAATGACGACTACATACTCAACTTGGTTATTAGTGGCGGGACCGAGGCACGTGTCACTGGTATGGAGCAACACATGATTGGGGGTGTAAATGGACCAAGTTGTCGAAGCGAGATTCTGGGTCCAGCAGTTGGCTCTGTCCACGTACCCGATGTGATAAGTGAACGAGTAATTCATATGTTGACACAAGGACACTGGATTAGGCTCACATAATGAGAGAGCTATATCAAAAAAGACTAAAAACAGTTAGGAAAGCAAGGAAAACCTAAGGTAAAATGGTTACGCTCAAGGGTAGAATTTATTCAAGTATAACCCATTGATCGGGTCCTTGAGGGTAGCGCCCACAGGGTGGCCTAATATGTAGGAACCCTTAGTAAGGAAATGATGGATGACATAGGGTCCTCACCATAGGGATTGAAACTTGTCGTGGGCGATATCATAGGCCAACACATGTCACCATCAGTAAATGACTGAAGGTTAACTTGGCAGTCAAAGGTGGTTTTGTTCCTCTTTTTTGTTGCTTCATTGTTCTGTAAGGATGTTCGTCGATCTTCGTCGAGGGATTCGAGGGAAAATGTTTGTTGCTCAAGTGGTGTCATGTTGGGAAAGAGATTGATTGTAGTGCGCAACATTGGGATTTTGCACTCCATGGGGAGTACATGTTCAATGATGTGGACTAAGTGGAAGGGCATGAAATCGATAGTCGTTTTGACAGTTGTTCGTTATGCCCATAAAGCTGAGAAAATCATATGATGCCAATTGGTCTTATGGTTTTGAGAAAAATTTTGATGGCCTCAACTTGCCCATTCGACTATGGGTAATAATGTGAGATGAATTCATGGGTGAAGCCCAATTTGGCAGAGTTCTGCAAAGACTTCATTTTCAAATCATTTACCATGGTCTAATACTAGCTAGAGAGGGACCCCAAAGCGGGAGATAACATGGTTAAAGAAAAAGTGCATCGTCGTGTAAGTTGTATTGTTGAATGTGGGCATAGCTTCGTCCCTCTTGGTGAAGTAGTCAATGACGACTACGATGTACTTATGTCTGTTGTTGGACGGAGGGTTACAAGTCATGAAATCAATGCCCCATTTGCAGAAGGGGCTAGCTATTATGACTGGGTGTAAGAGGGTAGGAGGTTCCTGATCCTTATGTGAATATAACTGACATTTGTCACACCGCTTAACTATGTGAATGAAGTCATGAACCAATGTGGGCCAAAAGTGACCCACCTGAATGATCTTTTGGGCAGTGGACATGCCAGACAAGTGACCGCGACATGCGCCACTGTGGAAATCATTTAGAATGGTCTCAGCCTCGTCCAGGGTGAGGCATCATTGAAGGAGCATGTCGACACCTCGACGATAGAGAGAATCTACGATGAGAAGGTATCGTGAGGCTTAGTTTCAGATATAACAATGGTCATCCCAAGAAAGGTGAGGACGAAACTTTTGAGTGCGGAGGTAAACCAAAATATCATCGTACTAGGGGTCTATAGATGATATGAGGAATAAATGTTCATCCAGGAACTCTTCATTGATCTGGGTGTCAGTGGAGTTAGATGGCAGGTCTACAAGAACGAGGGATTTATTACTCTTTGGTTTGTTGAATTCTAGGTCATATTCTTTAAGAATAACGATCCAATGAACAAATTTGTCATTGATTTGGAAGTGACTTAGGAGGTACTACATGGGATTGGAATCGACCATGACTATGGTGGTGCGGAGCAGGATATAGTGGTGCGGGTTTTGTAATGCGAGGATGACGACAAGTGCTAGATTATCTTCGTGGTTATACTTGAGGAGTGGCCCTAAGAGGTTTTTTTATATATATTAGATTACCTGCTTGCGTTGATCGTCATCAACTTGAATGAGGACTCCAGCCACCGAAATGTCAGAGATTGATAGGTAAAGTATGTAATCCATGTCATAGTCTAGGGGACTGATCAAGGGGGATTTAATGTGTGCTTCCTTGATTGAATCAAAGGCGGCTTGGGCATGACAGTCCCAGTGAAATGGGATGTCACGTAGGAGCAAGTGTAAGAAGTCGTGGTCTCCGATGGCGTAGTAGAGTACAAAACATCTTAGGAAATTGGATTTTCCATGAAGAATTTGTAGTTGGCATAAATTCCTAGGGGGGTGAATCTCATTAATGGCATGGACTTTGATGGGATCTATAGTAATGCCTTGTTGTGATACGATGAATCCCAATAGGTGGCCTATAGTGACGCAAAAGACACATTTTAGTGGGTTTAGCCGGGTGTTGTACTTTCAGCAGCGTTCAAAGATTATTTTTAGATCCTCGATGTGTTGGGAGCATTTTTTGGATTGAGCAGTGACATCGTCCAAGTAGGTCAGGATGATGTGAGCAAGATCCTGCAAGGCATATGTCATTGTACGTTGGAAAGTGGCCCCGACGTTTTTAGTTCGAAAGGCATGACTCAATAGAAAAAGGTGCCCACGGGGTTGTGAAGGCACTTTTTTACTAATATGCCTAGCAGATTTGGATTTGGTTGTAGCCAGAGAATCCATCCATGAGGGATAGGAATTCATGACCAACGCAAGAATCGATGATTTGATTGATGAATGGAGTAGGGAAGTTGTATCTGGGACAATCTTGGTTGAGTTCGTGGAAGTTCGTGCAAACATGAATGGTACCCTATTTTTTATTGACATGGAAAAGATTGGAGAGCCAAAATGTGTACGAAATGGGGTATATGAATCCAATTGTATGTAGTTTTTCGATCTCAGCTTTGATCGCCATGGCTTTGGAAGGGTGGAGGAGGCGTTGCTTTTGGAAGATAGGGGAAACACCAGGCCAAGTGTCAATGTGATGTTCAACAATGGTTGGGTCTAACCCTGGCATTTTTGTGTATGACCAGGCAAACACATCCTGATATTCCTCGAAGAGGGATTTGTGTGTTATCATTTTTTATGGAGAGCATGTTTCCCCCAGGGTGATTTATTCCACTACATTTGGCTTGACTAAAATGTCGATCTTGATGGTGGGTGAGATATTGGCCATGTTACCTTCTTCAAACACGTCAGGGGAGGGTATGGGGCTCTTGAACCAGTCTACATGGCTAGAGGGGATGAAATATTTAGCTTCAATGGTACATACATGGGATTTTGTTGGTGGTTGAAAAGCATTGTGCGCTAGAAAAAGGGATCGATCATGAAAACCATCTCATGGGTAATCGGGTGTGCATAGGACTTCTAAAATGTCTTCATTGGACTGAAAGGTGATGGAGTACAGGGAGTTTGTAACATGAGGGAGTGGGGTGTCGATATTCATGGGAGTAGTTGGTGAAAGTTGTATATCACCATTCTTCCCTGAGGTATATGTCCCTACGAGAGGGGAATGGAGACAGTTGGTAGATGTCATGAACCAAATATCCATATATGAATTGGATGTACCGAGGTGTGGAGGAGGGATAATCTTGTAAATTGATGTTACAGGAGAGTTGGGAAGGTTTGGGAGGAATTCCTTGCATCATGGTGGAATGGCAAGAGGGGTCAATGGATGGGGGTTGATCCTGCCTTGACTACTTGTATTGTGATAGTTCACACCCTGGTTCACCGGGGTCAGTACGATTGGTGAAAGGGGTGTTATGGAGGCATGTTGGCAGGCCCGTCCCTCAATGATGAGGGGGCACTGATATGTGTAATGGTTTATCTGGTAACATAATGTACAAGGGCATCGCATGCACTCGTTTACTGACATAGAGACACAGATAATGTTAGTTATAGGTGGTACTTAGGAAATGGGTTAGGATTATTTGGGTAATGTTCTTTGGTGCACTGTTGCGAGAGTGTCCTAGAACTGAGGGAGGGTCGGGAAGTGGTATGTGTAATGGTCGTATTGAGAGAAAATAACGCAAGCATGTTTGGATCTAAAACTAGCAAATTTGGAGGAAGAAGGTTCTGGGGAGGTCGATGGGGCGACTGGTGTAGGTAGTAGTGGCATACTTAGAGGTTTTTGAATGATATTCTGCAACTTGAGTAAGGCGGGGAAACATTTGGTGGGATGTCCGATGGCGACGCATAATGGGCATGGGGGTGGTATGCGTGGGGTGGAAGGGGGAAGAGGTTCTTTCTTCTTTCATGTGTTGTGTTGGGTTATGGTGTTGCCCCTATGGTGTGTAGCCTACTTCCTGGTAGTGGTAGCAATGCCCCCAACTTTGTGACCAGTTGGATGAGTGGGTGGATGTGCCATTGGTGGCAGTAACGGGACTGCAGGTTGAGGTTGCAGCGACAAACCTAGTACCATGGTTGGGGGTTATAGATACCATATAGGTATGGTGAGGACCATATTAGGTAAGGTGAGATTTGCAACAAATTGGTATGTTGTTATGCCCGAGGGAGGGTAAAAGAAGGGCATTTGGGTGATGTCCCGTGGGACCGTTTACCAAATGGGGATTTGATTCACTGGTGGTGGATTCTCCCATGTTCCGTCCTGAGGAGTCTGAATGGGGAGTTCGGTAGGAAGTATCAGGGTTGGCTGGGAAGGAGTGGATGTGGATTTTGATGAGTTCTCGATGGGCGGGGGGTCCAGTATCTCGACTCGATCGGTCATGACAACGCACACAACGGTGGTCGTGCGGTTGGGGTGTGGGAAGCCTTGGTATGTACTGATCAAAGATGGATCCTAAAATAGCCCTGGTATGATGTCTATCACTGGGAAAAGGTCGGCGATCGAGTGGATAAGTGGAAATATGTTATCAATTTTCCCTAATTGGTTAGGTTTATGGTGGGTCAATTGATCAATGGTGAAAATTTTCCCATTGTGACAAAAGAGCATGGTGCGAAAGACCGAGGAAGCTACATCTTGCATGGCATACATGTAGCTACGTATAAAGAGGATATTATAATCCAATTGGGTGTCAATGAGAATTGTTTTGATATAGGCCTTCTGGTTGGGATGGTCGACCATCATACGCTCGAAGAGTGATGGTGGGGGGGATCAACTTAGGTGAACCGAGTTGTTGCCATACAGTTTTGGACATGATGTAAGTGGATGCTCCTTCGTCTATGATGCAAGGATGGACGATGATATTTCGGATTTTGACAGGAATCTGGAATGCGACTAATGATGGGAGTCGTGGGTCTTCTCTATCTAAATAAAATGTGATTAGACGAGTGTCTGCAGGATCTACTGCCCCCAACTGTGAAAGTAAGGCTTTTCGTTGGAAAGGAAATGTTTGAAGGACTTCCATAATTGACATGACAATGGGTGATTGAGAAAGATCGTCAATAATACCATAGCTACGGGAAACCCGAGCATGAGGATTATGCACACTCCTGAGAAAGGGTGTACGAGGCATGCGGGGGATGGCTTCAGTGTTAGGATGAGGGTGTTGGTTTTGGAGCCCGATTATCTTCTTGATTAAGAGGCATTTGTTTTCAGTTGTGTTTGTACCCCATGAAGACTTTACACCCTCTAAGAATGTACACTCCTCCATGTGAGGGAGTGCAGGGGGGCTTGCCCCTCCTGTAGGGTCCGGGAGAAAGCGAGCCCCCGACGGGGGTTTGGGGGACAACGTTCCCCAATGTGGATTCGGGGGTAAAGACACTGAAGGAAAAATTGACTTGTAAATGTATATTGTAATTTCATAGTAAATTTGGACCATTCATTATAAGGTTGCAAATCTGACGGTGGAAGTTATGTTAAGGTTTTTTTCCCTAGAAGGAAACCCTCTTTTATGAGGGAAATGTGTTGTGGCTATGGATAATCATGAATATTGTATTCAGAGTGAGGAGACTGTGAAAGAAATAAGAGGAAATTACAACAGGTGTGTTGTAGGTTGTATCCCTTCATTTATTGGATAATAAAAAGGAAGGACCTGGCAATTTCTCTGGTGGACATAGCCCACACTGGGTGAAACACATATATCTGTGTTTCTATTGTATTATGTATCTTCTGTGTTTTATTTCCACATTTATTTTATTTTATTTCTCTGTGATCCTATTTTTCTAACAGTTGGTATCAGAGCAAAATGTAACTCACAGGAAAAGAGGGTTCCTGGTTTGAGTGGGAGCAATGGCGGAAGATGGAAAGTTTAGGGTCGAGAAATTTAACAGCCAAAACTACTAGTTAAGGAAGATGCAGATGGAATATTATTTATATCAGAAGGATCAATTCCTACCATTGGGTGGAATATCAAAGAAGTTGACGTCCATGAAGGACGAATAATGGGAGGTTCTTGACATAAAGGCACTAGGAACGATACGGTTGGACCTAACATTGTCGATGGATTTCAATATTTAGAAAGAAAATACAACAAAGGATTTGATGGACACATTGGCTAAACTGTATGAAAAAACCTCAGCATCCAATAAGGTATTTCTAATGAAGATATTATTTAATATGAAGATGTCAGAAGGTGGGTTTGTTGCAGATCATTTAAATAAATTTAATACGGTTACTAATCAACTAAGTTCTGTAAAAGTGGACTTTGATGATGAGGTCAGGGCTCTTCTAATCTTGTGCTCATTGCCAGAAAGTCAGAATGGCTTGGTCATGGTTGTAAGTAACTATGTCTTTGGTTCAAACACTCTAAAAGTTGATGATGTTGTTGGTGTTATCCTTCGCGAGGAAACTCGACAAAAAAGCATAGGTGAGACATCAGGTAATGTGTTAAACATGGAGAATGGGGGAAGACAAAAGGATAGAGGAAATGGCTCAAGGAATCGCAGGAATTATAGGAAGGGCAGATCCAAATCCAAATACATTTGAAGAAAGACTGTAGAGCTCCAAAGAAATAAAGAGATGGAGATCGGGAGAAAAATCAGGAAGCAAATGTAACAGGTGATGTGTTACAAGATGCTTTGATTCTTTCTGTAGATAATATTTCTGAGTCTTGGGTAGTATATTTAGGGGCTTCATTTCATGTCACACCCCATAGGAAACATTTTCTAGATTATGTTCAAGGTGGTTTTGGACAAGTTCATTTGGGTGATGATGCACCGTGCAAAATTATTGGAATGGGAAAGGTAAAAATAAAGCAAAGGAATGGAAACCAATCATTGTTGAAAGAGGTAAGACATGTTCCAGATCTAAGGAAAAATCTAATGTCAACAAGGCAGTTGGAAAGTGAAGGTTGTATATCCATATTTACAGATAAGGTGTGGAAGGTCACCAAAGGATCATTGGTGATAGCAAAAGGAGAGAAGGTAGGTACATTGTATTTATGTACTGGTAATACTGACTCTTCTATCTCTTTA
>ML786383.1:308101-333470 GCA_009831015.1 Picea engelmannii | reverse complement strand
CTGGGGAAGACTAGGAAAACTGAGGTGAGTATATGATACTTCTGTATTTTTCCTTTGTTGTTGAGTTTATATATGTGTATATTTCTAGTACTGATACAACTTTGTTGGTTTGCCCATGCATATGTGGGACCCGGTGGCCGTGAGGTGGATGTTTCTCGGGGTTGGAAGATGAGAAGGTAGAGGAGGGGCAAGCCAGGAGGCATCGTCGGTTTGATGATCTAGGGGCATGCCCGACACATGCAGCAGGGGCAGTCCCAACACATGCAGTAGGGGAAGGCCTGACACATGTAGCGGGGGCAGTCCCAACACATGCAGCGGGGGAAGTCCCAACACATGCAATAGGGGAAGGCCCGACACATGTAGCAGGGGCAGGCCCAAAAGAGGGTCAAGGAAGAGATAAGCCTAGAGCACATGATCGATATATAAAGGAGTTCAGGAGGCACATCAAGGGTGTTTTGGACAGAGTGCCTGAGAACTTGTGGGTTCAGATGCGGGACGAGGGTGCCTTGGAGTTGTGCATTGGTGGGGACCAACATTGGCGATCAGTGATTCGATAGGAAAAAGTTGTGGGTGCAACTATGACGGGGCATATCCCTACTGTGGATATTTCTCCTGGGGGAGTGCCACCAGATGATGATGATGTACCTCAACTAGGGTCACCCTAGGTGGTAGGAGGACCGTATACAAGATGGGCATGATTTTGTACTATGTAGGATTCTTTTAATCCCCCCTTTTGTATAGATGTGATGAGAGGGCCTAGCCAGTGGAGCTAAGGCATATATGCACTTATTTTTGTATCAAACACATGAGCGATCTATATATATGAGTAGACCTTTTTTTATATTTCATGTGTTTGGTGTTTTGATAATGTGTGTACTTGTTTTTTATTGCATGATGGATGAATGTGATATGTATGTTTAATGTGATATATTCCAATCTAGTACTTGATTTGCCATGTAATCTTCCATTTGATTCAGGTTTCTAGAAATATGAGTAAATTTGACAGACTCAAAATTTCATAACAAAAGTTTGACTTCTGGGTACTTGCGATATAGGCATGGATCATGGACACAATACACGTTGTTGAGTCAATGGACGATGAGCTGAGAATCTACGAGAACGCTAAGGTGATGAATATGAAGGTGACTAGCCTTGGAAAGAAGACCAATGACGACTACATACTCAACTTGGTTATTAGTGGCGGGACCGAGGCACGTGTCACTGGTATGGAGCAACACATGATTGGGGGTGTAAATGGACCAAGTTGTCGAAGCGAGATTCTGGGTCCAGCAGTTGGCTCTGTCCACGTACCCGATGTGATAAGTGAACGAGTAATTCATATGTTGACACAAGGACACTGGATTAGGCTCACATAATGAGAGAGCTATATCAAAAAAGACTAAAAACAGTTAGGAAAGCAAGGAAAACCTAAGGTAAAATGGTTACGCTCAAGGGTAGAATTTATTCAAGTATAACCCATTGATCGGGTCCTTGAGGGTAGCGCCCACAGGGTGGCCTAATATGTAGGAACCCTTAGTAAGGAAATGATGGATGACATAGGGTCCTCACCATAGGGATTGAAACTTGTCGTGGGCGATATCATAGGCCAACACATGTCACCATCAGTAAATGACTGAAGGTTAACTTGGCAGTCAAAGGTGGTTTTGTTCCTCTTTTTTGTTGCTTCATTGTTCTGTAAGGATGTTCGTCGATCTTCGTCGAGGGATTCGAGGGAAAATGTTTGTTGCTCAAGTGGTGTCATGTTGGGAAAGAGATTGATTGTAGTGCGCAACATTGGGATTTTGCACTCCATGGGGAGTACATGTTCAATGATGTGGACTAAGTGGAAGGGCATGAAATCGATAGTCGTTTTGACAGTTGTTCGTTATGCCCATAAAGCTGAGAAAATCATATGATGCCAATTGGTCTTATGGTTTTGAGAAAAATTTTGATGGCCTCAACTTGCCCATTCGACTATGGGTAATAATGTGAGATGAATTCATGGGTGAAGCCCAATTTGGCAGAGTTCTGCAAAGACTTCATTTTCAAATCATTTACCATGGTCTAATACTAGCTAGAGAGGGACCCCAAAGCGGGAGATAACATGGTTAAAGAAAAAGTGCATCGTCGTGTAAGTTGTATTGTTGAATGTGGGCATAGCTTCGTCCCTCTTGGTGAAGTAGTCAATGACGACTACGATGTACTTATGTCTGTTGTTGGACGGAGGGTTACAAGTCATGAAATCAATGCCCCATTTGCAGAAGGGGCTAGCTATTATGACTGGGTGTAAGAGGGTAGGAGGTTCCTGATCCTTATGTGAATATAACTGACATTTGTCACACCGCTTAACTATGTGAATGAAGTCATGAACCAATGTGGGCCAAAAGTGACCCACCTGAATGATCTTTTGGGCAGTGGACATGCCAGACAAGTGACCGCGACATGCGCCACTGTGGAAATCATTTAGAATGGTCTCAGCCTCGTCCAGGGTGAGGCATCATTGAAGGAGCATGTCGACACCTCGACGATAGAGAGAATCTACGATGAGAAGGTATCGTGAGGCTTAGTTTCAGATATAACAATGGTCATCCCAAGAAAGGTGAGGACGAAACTTTTGAGTGCGGAGGTAAACCAAAATATCATCGTACTAGGGGTCTATAGATGATATGAGGAATAAATGTTCATCCAGGAACTCTTCATTGATCTGGGTGTCAGTGGAGTTAGATGGCAGGTCTACAAGAACGAGGGATTTATTACTCTTTGGTTTGTTGAATTCTAGGTCATATTCTTTAAGAATAACGATCCAATGAACAAATTTGTCATTGATTTGGAAGTGACTTAGGAGGTACTACATGGGATTGGAATCGACCATGACTATGGTGGTGCGGAGCAGGATATAGTGGTGCGGGTTTTGTAATGCGAGGATGACGACAAGTGCTAGATTATCTTCGTGGTTATACTTGAGGAGTGGCCCTAAGAGGTTTTTTTATATATATTAGATTACCTGCTTGCGTTGATCGTCATCAACTTGAATGAGGACTCCAGCCACCGAAATGTCAGAGATTGATAGGTAAAGTATGTAATCCATGTCATAGTCTAGGGGACTGATCAAGGGGGATTTAATGTGTGCTTCCTTGATTGAATCAAAGGCGGCTTGGGCATGACAGTCCCAGTGAAATGGGATGTCACGTAGGAGCAAGTGTAAGAAGTCGTGGTCTCCGATGGCGTAGTAGAGTACAAAACATCTTAGGAAATTGGATTTTCCATGAAGAATTTGTAGTTGGCATAAATTCCTAGGGGGGTGAATCTCATTAATGGCATGGACTTTGATGGGATCTATAGTAATGCCTTGTTGTGATACGATGAATCCCAATAGGTGGCCTATAGTGACGCAAAAGACACATTTTAGTGGGTTTAGCCGGGTGTTGTACTTTCAGCAGCGTTCAAAGATTATTTTTAGATCCTCGATGTGTTGGGAGCATTTTTTGGATTGAGCAGTGACATCGTCCAAGTAGGTCAGGATGATGTGAGCAAGATCCTGCAAGGCATATGTCATTGTACGTTGGAAAGTGGCCCCGACGTTTTTAGTTCGAAAGGCATGACTCAATAGAAAAAGGTGCCCACGGGGTTGTGAAGGCACTTTTTTACTAATATGCCTAGCAGATTTGGATTTGGTTGTAGCCAGAGAATCCATCCATGAGGGATAGGAATTCATGACCAACGCAAGAATCGATGATTTGATTGATGAATGGAGTAGGGAAGTTGTATCTGGGACAATCTTGGTTGAGTTCGTGGAAGTTCGTGCAAACATGAATGGTACCCTATTTTTTATTGACATGGAAAAGATTGGAGAGCCAAAATGTGTACGAAATGGGGTATATGAATCCAATTGTATGTAGTTTTTCGATCTCAGCTTTGATCGCCATGGCTTTGGAAGGGTGGAGGAGGCGTTGCTTTTGGAAGATAGGGGAAACACCAGGCCAAGTGTCAATGTGATGTTCAACAATGGTTGGGTCTAACCCTGGCATTTTTGTGTATGACCAGGCAAACACATCCTGATATTCCTCGAAGAGGGATTTGTGTGTTATCATTTTTTATGGAGAGCATGTTTCCCCCAGGGTGATTTATTCCACTACATTTGGCTTGACTAAAATGTCGATCTTGATGGTGGGTGAGATATTGGCCATGTTACCTTCTTCAAACACGTCAGGGGAGGGTATGGGGCTCTTGAACCAGTCTACATGGCTAGAGGGGATGAAATATTTAGCTTCAATGGTACATACATGGGATTTTGTTGGTGGTTGAAAAGCATTGTGCGCTAGAAAAAGGGATCGATCATGAAAACCATCTCATGGGTAATCGGGTGTGCATAGGACTTCTAAAATGTCTTCATTGGACTGAAAGGTGATGGAGTACAGGGAGTTTGTAACATGAGGGAGTGGGGTGTCGATATTCATGGGAGTAGTTGGTGAAAGTTGTATATCACCATTCTTCCCTGAGGTATATGTCCCTACGAGAGGGGAATGGAGACAGTTGGTAGATGTCATGAACCAAATATCCATATATGAATTGGATGTACCGAGGTGTGGAGGAGGGATAATCTTGTAAATTGATGTTACAGGAGAGTTGGGAAGGTTTGGGAGGAATTCCTTGCATCATGGTGGAATGGCAAGAGGGGTCAATGGATGGGGGTTGATCCTGCCTTGACTACTTGTATTGTGATAGTTCACACCCTGGTTCACCGGGGTCAGTACGATTGGTGAAAGGGGTGTTATGGAGGCATGTTGGCAGGCCCGTCCCTCAATGATGAGGGGGCACTGATATGTGTAATGGTTTATCTGGTAACATAATGTACAAGGGCATCGCATGCACTCGTTTACTGACATAGAGACACAGATAATGTTAGTTATAGGTGGTACTTAGGAAATGGGTTAGGATTATTTGGGTAATGTTCTTTGGTGCACTGTTGCGAGAGTGTCCTAGAACTGAGGGAGGGTCGGGAAGTGGTATGTGTAATGGTCGTATTGAGAGAAAATAACGCAAGCATGTTTGGATCTAAAACTAGCAAATTTGGAGGAAGAAGGTTCTGGGGAGGTCGATGGGGCGACTGGTGTAGGTAGTAGTGGCATACTTAGAGGTTTTTGAATGATATTCTGCAACTTGAGTAAGGCGGGGAAACATTTGGTGGGATGTCCGATGGCGACGCATAATGGGCATGGGGGTGGTATGCGTGGGGTGGAAGGGGGAAGAGGTTCTTTCTTCTTTCATGTGTTGTGTTGGGTTATGGTGTTGCCCCTATGGTGTGTAGCCTACTTCCTGGTAGTGGTAGCAATGCCCCCAACTTTGTGACCAGTTGGATGAGTGGGTGGATGTGCCATTGGTGGCAGTAACGGGACTGCAGGTTGAGGTTGCAGCGACAAACCTAGTACCATGGTTGGGGGTTATAGATACCATATAGGTATGGTGAGGACCATATTAGGTAAGGTGAGATTTGCAACAAATTGGTATGTTGTTATGCCCGAGGGAGGGTAAAAGAAGGGCATTTGGGTGATGTCCCGTGGGACCGTTTACCAAATGGGGATTTGATTCACTGGTGGTGGATTCTCCCATGTTCCGTCCTGAGGAGTCTGAATGGGGAGTTCGGTAGGAAGTATCAGGGTTGGCTGGGAAGGAGTGGATGTGGATTTTGATGAGTTCTCGATGGGCGGGGGGTCCAGTATCTCGACTCGATCGGTCATGACAACGCACACAACGGTGGTCGTGCGGTTGGGGTGTGGGAAGCCTTGGTATGTACTGATCAAAGATGGATCCTAAAATAGCCCTGGTATGATGTCTATCACTGGGAAAAGGTCGGCGATCGAGTGGATAAGTGGAAATATGTTATCAATTTTCCCTAATTGGTTAGGTTTATGGTGGGTCAATTGATCAATGGTGAAAATTTTCCCATTGTGACAAAAGAGCATGGTGCGAAAGACCGAGGAAGCTACATCTTGCATGGCATACATGTAGCTACGTATAAAGAGGATATTATAATCCAATTGGGTGTCAATGAGAATTGTTTTGATATAGGCCTTCTGGTTGGGATGGTCGACCATCATACGCTCGAAGAGTGATGGTGGGGGGGATCAACTTAGGTGAACCGAGTTGTTGCCATACAGTTTTGGACATGATGTAAGTGGATGCTCCTTCGTCTATGATGCAAGGATGGACGATGATATTTCGGATTTTGACAGGAATCTGGAATGCGACTAATGATGGGAGTCGTGGGTCTTCTCTATCTAAATAAAATGTGATTAGACGAGTGTCTGCAGGATCTACTGCCCCCAACTGTGAAAGTAAGGCTTTTCGTTGGAAAGGAAATGTTTGAAGGACTTCCATAATTGACATGACAATGGGTGATTGAGAAAGATCGTCAATAATACCATAGCTACGGGAAACCCGAGCATGAGGATTATGCACACTCCTGAGAAAGGGTGTACGAGGCATGCGGGGGATGGCTTCAGTGTTAGGATGAGGGTGTTGGTTTTGGAGCCCGATTATCTTCTTGATTAAGAGGCATTTGTTTTCAGTTGTGTTTGTACCCCATGAAGACTTTACACCCTCTAAGAATGTACACTCCTCCATGTGAGGGAGTGCAGGGGGGCTTGCCCCTCCTGTAGGGTCCGGGAGAAAGCGAGCCCCCGACGGGGGTTTGGGGGACAACGTTCCCCAATGTGGATTCGGGGGTAAAGACACTGAAGGAAAAATTGACTTGTAAATGTATATTGTAATTTCATAGTAAATTTGGACCATTCATTATAAGGTTGCAAATCTGACGGTGGAAGTTATGTTAAGGTTTTTTTCCCTAGAAGGAAACCCTCTTTTATGAGGGAAATGTGTTGTGGCTATGGATAATCATGAATATTGTATTCAGAGTGAGGAGACTGTGAAAGAAATAAGAGGAAATTACAACAGGTGTGTTGTAGGTTGTATCCCTTCATTTATTGGATAATAAAAAGGAAGGACCTGGCAATTTCTCTGGTGGACATAGCCCACACTGGGTGAAACACATATATCTGTGTTTCTATTGTATTATGTATCTTCTGTGTTTTATTTCCACATTTATTTTATTTTATTTCTCTGTGATCCTATTTTTCTAACAGTTGGTATCAGAGCAAAATGTAACTCACAGGAAAAGAGGGTTCCTGGTTTGAGTGGGAGCAATGGCGGAAGATGGAAAGTTTAGGGTCGAGAAATTTAACAGCCAAAACTACTAGTTAAGGAAGATGCAGATGGAATATTATTTATATCAGAAGGATCAATTCCTACCATTGGGTGGAATATCAAAGAAGTTGACGTCCATGAAGGACGAATAATGGGAGGTTCTTGACATAAAGGCACTAGGAACGATACGGTTGGACCTAACATTGTCGATGGATTTCAATATTTAGAAAGAAAATACAACAAAGGATTTGATGGACACATTGGCTAAACTGTATGAAAAAACCTCAGCATCCAATAAGGTATTTCTAATGAAGATATTATTTAATATGAAGATGTCAGAAGGTGGGTTTGTTGCAGATCATTTAAATAAATTTAATACGGTTACTAATCAACTAAGTTCTGTAAAAGTGGACTTTGATGATGAGGTCAGGGCTCTTCTAATCTTGTGCTCATTGCCAGAAAGTCAGAATGGCTTGGTCATGGTTGTAAGTAACTATGTCTTTGGTTCAAACACTCTAAAAGTTGATGATGTTGTTGGTGTTATCCTTCGCGAGGAAACTCGACAAAAAAGCATAGGTGAGACATCAGGTAATGTGTTAAACATGGAGAATGGGGGAAGACAAAAGGATAGAGGAAATGGCTCAAGGAATCGCAGGAATTATAGGAAGGGCAGATCCAAATCCAAATACATTTGAAGAAAGACTGTAGAGCTCCAAAGAAATAAAGAGATGGAGATCGGGAGAAAAATCAGGAAGCAAATGTAACAGGTGATGTGTTACAAGATGCTTTGATTCTTTCTGTAGATAATATTTCTGAGTCTTGGGTAGTATATTTAGGGGCTTCATTTCATGTCACACCCCATAGGAAACATTTTCTAGATTATGTTCAAGGTGGTTTTGGACAAGTTCATTTGGGTGATGATGCACCGTGCAAAATTATTGGAATGGGAAAGGTAAAAATAAAGCAAAGGAATGGAAACCAATCATTGTTGAAAGAGGTAAGACATGTTCCAGATCTAAGGAAAAATCTAATGTCAACAAGGCAGTTGGAAAGTGAAGGTTGTATATCCATATTTACAGATAAGGTGTGGAAGGTCACCAAAGGATCATTGGTGATAGCAAAAGGAGAGAAGGTAGGTACATTGTATTTATGTACTGGTAATACTGACTCTTCTATCTCTTTAGCTTCTACAGGAGTGGATGCAACATTGTGGCATCATAGGCTTGGACACATGAGTGAGAAGGGAATGCAGATACTTCACAAAATAAATTTGTTGCCAGATCTTAAACAAATTGATTTGGATTTCTGTGAGCATTTTGTTTATGGAAAACAGAAGAGAGTCAGATTTCTCAGAGTAAAAAAAAAAGAAGAAGAGTGAAAGGTTAGAGCTTATGAATACAGATGTATGGGGACCAGCTTAGCTATCATCTCTTATTGATGATAGCTCTCATTATTATGTTACTTTTATTAATGATGCAACTAGAAAAACTTGGGTTTATTGCATTTGACAAAAATCTGATGTTTTTGATACTTTTAAGAAATGGAAAGCTTTGTTTGAGAATGAGACAGGAAAAATTTGAAGTGTCTCAGATCAGACAATGGAGGTGAATATTGCAATACGGAGCTTGATGATTATTGTTCATACCATGGGATTCGTAGAGAGAATACAATTGCAGGAACACCACAAGAAAATGGTGTGTCAGAAAGGATGAACAGGACAATCTTGGAGCGTGCAAGGAGTATGAGATTGTATGTTGGTTTTCCCTTACAGTTCTAGGTACATGTTGTAGATATTGTTGTTTACTTAATAAACGAAGGACCTTCAAGATCTTTGGATGCTATAATTCCAGAGGAGGAATGGACATGTAAAAAGGTAAACTATTCTTTTTTGAAGACTTTCGGTTGTGAAGCGTTTGTCCATATTGATAAAGAAAATAGAACAAAGCTTGAGGCAAAATCCAAGAAGTGTACCTTTATTGGATACAGTGTTAATGTTTTTGGTTATCGCTTATGAGATTATGAAAATCAAAAAATCATTAGGAGTAGAGATGTCATATTTAATGAGAAGGTCATGTACAAAGATCAGTTGCAGGGAAAGAAACAGAAAAAGGGAAAACCATAATACACAGTGCTTGATGAGATCACTGAAAAATAAATTCCAAAGGTACTAGAAAATCAAAGTGTACAACAACATGAGTAACAGGTACCTCAAACTCCTGCAAGTATTATTAGAGGATCTACCAGGTTAAGTAGACCCCCTGAACGATACTCTCCTTCATTGTATTATTTATTGTTGACCGATTCTAGTGAACCAGAATGTTATGAAGAGGCAATGCAGGTAGACACTAAAAAGAAGTGGGAGCAAGGAATGAAAGAGGAAATGGATTCCCTGGTAAATAACGAGACTTGGGATTTGGTTCAGTTGTCTGTAGGAAAAAAGGGCATTATAGAATAAATGGGTTTACAAGTTGAAGGAAGAATATGGAGGTAAAACATTGTATAAGGCTAGACTTGTTGTAAAGGATTTTGCACAAAATAAAGGTATAGATTTTGATGAAATATTTTCTCCTGCTGTTAAAATGACTTCAATTAGGACTATTTTAAGTCTTGTGGCAGTAGAATATTTGCATCTTGAACAGTTAGATGTAAAAATAACTTTTCTCCATGGGTATTTGGAGGAAGAGATTTATATGCAGCAGCCACATGGGTATGAGGTCAAAGGGAAGGATAATTTGGTATGGAGGTTGAAGAAGAGCTTGTATAGCCTAAAGAAAGCTCCAAGGCAATGGTATTTGAAGTTTGACAGGTTTATGACAGAACATGGTTATAGTAGATGTCATTCTGATCACTATGTTTATTTTAAAAAGATAGAAAATGGAAGCTATATTGTCTTGCTATTGTATGTAGATGGCATGCTTGTTGCAGGGTCTAATATGCA
Source organism: Picea engelmannii (assembly GCA_009831015.1). Lineage (NCBI taxonomy): Eukaryota > Viridiplantae > Streptophyta > Pinopsida > Pinales > Pinaceae > Picea > Picea engelmannii. The sequence goes on along the minus strand of ML786383.1, from coordinate 323,329 downwards.
GGATATAAATGTGCTCAAGAAGAAATTAGCTAATTCATTTGCAATGAAGTTGGGGTCATGGACCAACTTCATTCTTTTTGATGGTGTGCACAAATACCGTTTACTAAACAAATGAAGCCCACAAGAGTTTCAAGTATCTAGCAAAAAGGTTTTTGAATGAGTGAGAGTGTGTGCAAGGAGTGGTGATGGTAAACGAGGTTTTTACTAAATTAAATTCAATATTTTAGCATGGTGGACATCGTATGGTCCTTTACTTTGTCTTGTTTAGATGACCTACTAAATTTGTTCAAAATGACCCTTGCGAATGAAAAAATCTTAAGCTAAGATGGTGGATATGGAAATCCTTACTTAGACCCTTTATCTTCCTAAGGTGTCTTGTAATCTAGAAAACTTGAAAATAGTTCTAGATTGTGAGCATGTGGGCATGTGTGGGCCCTTACAATTTCTTTAAACTCCTTAGGTGACTTACTCTAACAATTGAAAACTATCCTAGAATTGCATGCATGTGGGCATATGGGCCTTTACAACTCTTTTAAGATTAATTTTCAACAGGTAAGTTAAGGGGATTGACCTCTTTTTGAAAGTGATTTGATTTACCAAGGGAGACAAAGACTTATCTAAGCAACCTCTTTTTCTGATTTCCAAGATCACTCTAAGGTGTGAGTAAAGAGCATACTCCAAGATTGGTTTAGATGGTCTTCTAGTCCCAGTTTAATGTGATAACTTTGTAAAAATGAAAGCTTTGTTCTGAGATTTAAATGCAAAAAAACCCTTTTAAGCCATCCACATCGAAACCAAGGAAATCAAAGATATCGTGGTTCATTTTAATCTCCCTAATTATCTATGTGTGATGTGGGGTTTATGTATGCAATAATGAGATCTCAACCTGCTCGTGTTGGCTTTTACAAAGTGCTAAATCAAATCTAAACTACTGAGTGGTAGTGGGCAACTCAACCTTATAATTTTGCAAATTTAAGACAAGTGTGTGGCATAATAAGAAACAGACGTATACAATGTGCAAACTGTATGGTTTGAGAGTTATGACAGAGCGCAGATGTGTGCAGACAACTCTTTTGTTCATCCCGAACTCGCGTGCACGCAGAAAAATTGGCAGGACAAACATTTTGAACAAATTCTCTTACTGTGGGGTTAAATCCTTCGCTTAAAGGGTGAGATTAGGTCGGTTTTACCCATGCACATGCAAACAAGTAAGAAAGAAAACTCTAACAACCTAATTGGGGCAAATTTTGATTCAAACCCCCAGTATGGTCGCCAATATGTTGGGTTTCTTTTGTCACATGGGTGAGCAAAAGGAGGTCCCTTAACTATCTAGTTAGGCTATCCAGAAAGCACAATCAAGAGTTAGTTGGTTAGTGGCTCAACTAACATAAAGAAACAAGAAATGAACAACAATGAAACAAATCTAAACTAAGCAAGTAATAACTTCAAATGAATGCACAAAGAAAACACAAGAGATATATACCAACTAAACTAATCTTCGAATTGATAATCCTTGGAGAAATATGGGAACTTATGAGTCCCCTCTTCCCCCTTGGGAAGGCTCTTGAGTCCCTAAGTACAAAGTCTTATTTCTACTACCAATGGCTAACAAAGGAAAATGGTGAAGAAAAGAGTGTTGGACTACCCAAGAGGAGAGATTCCTAACACTTTCTATCGATGCCCAAATCTTTCTAAGAGGAATATGGCTTCCCAAAGCTAAAAAATGAGCAGCATAACAATACTCAAATGATTCTTATTTTTTGCATACAATGGCACTTTATTTATAGGAGGATGGCAAGCTTTTTCCAAACTAGTTTCAAATGTGAATGGGAGAGCCTTGGAGGTACCTCCCATCCTTTTCATTGATCCCAAGGCGAAATATGGGGGAGATCCACTCCATCCCAAAAGTGGTTGAGGCACAACCAAACTCATCAATGCGTCATTTTTGCGTCAGCACGGGTCTTTTGACTATCACCCGCGTGAACCTTGCCATGTGTGTGTCGTACATTGTGGTATCCTGCACGGATGTGCGTGCTATTTTTGTTGGATGTGTGCAAATTTCCATAACCACTTTTATATAGTTTTATTATTGTCTTTTTAAACTGAGTGTAATCCTTCCATAAGTATTTGTAGTATGTTGTGTGTTGGCCCTTGACCAAGTTTTGGGAGATTCTTGGTCATATTGACCTATGTTGGGACTTTGATAGCTTGTCGAAGGAGGAGCGCAAGACGAAGCAGAGATCAAGGGATCTCGGCCCACTTTTGGGTCCTTTTTGGGTTTTTGGGGATAATGTAATGGGATTGGGATGTCGGCCCATGGGTTTTACCCATGTTTAGGCCTATTTTGTAATGTATAAATAGAATGTTAGGCAATGTAGAAAGAGAACAAGTAGATTGATATGCTAAGTGCTAAAGGCTAAGTGCCAGTGTGGATTGTAAGGTATTTGTGCATTCTGTGTAAGACTTGCAGAGCTAAGTGCAAGTCCTTGTGCGAGACTGTAGAAGGCTTTGTGTTGTAACGTGAGGAAGAAGGATCTAGCGAGCTGCGTAGATCTTTTGTCCTATGTGAAGTAAGGGTTTTGAGGCTCTATGGTTGTAACCGATTGACTGAAGACTATAAATAAGAAGAGTTGGTGGACGTAGCCCTAGGGTGGGGGTGAACCACGTAAATCATGTGTTATGATGCTTTATGATTTGTCTTATGTGATTTACATGCTATTTTCTAAGCGCTTGGATGTATTTAGATAAATCTACTTATGCTTTGTGCTTATTAGATGTGAGAATGTTAGATCTAATCTATATGGTTATATTTAGTGACTGATCTACTCGATCTGATCTATTTTCCTATGCTAAGTGCTTGAATATAGTAGATTAGTGTGAGTACTACGAAGCTCTATTCTATTAGTGAAGTGGATATTGCTTGCATATTGAAGAACTGACAGTGCTGAGTGCTTTATTAAGTGTTAGAATCACATATTTGTGTCCCATCTAAGGTTGCAAACACCTGAGTCTTGCAACCACCCCTGTCTCTACCTCGGGTGAGACTTCATCTGCTTCATAGGTGTTTTCGAAAGGGCCGGTAGTTAGGGCTTTGTTGGTGTGTTGTTGTAGCGTTGAACCTTGGGTCTGCCCCTGTGCCAACATTGTGTTTGTGTTAATTGTTTCTTCATCCATTGTCTGTATTTGTGGTGAACAATTTTCTAGTGATAACAAGGATCATTTAACATAAATACAAGAATTACGCCCTGAGTGCAAGGCAATAGAGGATGATATATTTTCACTTCTTGTTAAGCAGAACATAACAGTTCCACTGTCAAAGGAGTTTATCGAAAATTGGCTCAATAATTCACTGAATGAAATAACTAATCCTCCATAACTATCAAGAAGCAGTTACACCGAAAATGGTTGAGTTTGTGTTATATTTATTAAGGTTTTCCAAAAGAGTTGTAAAGAGGAATCGATCCATCAAATTCTATTTTCACTTTTGTGACTACATTTTTTTGAAGCATTTCTCTTCTTCCATAAGAATCTGTGATCATCCAACTTTATGTGTTTATTGCTTACCTGTAAAGTCGATGCCTAATTATTTTCTCTTTTCTTCCAAGTTACCTATGTTGCTATATATGGTCCATGGGAGCCCCATCACAGTCCAATAGGACAAATGAATTTCATTTTATCGTTTAAGTATCATGGATATTATGTTGTGTTACTTTTGCACACATTTTATTTGAACTTAAACAATCAATTTGTAATATTTCTTAAAATATTTTAGAAGAGAGTTATTTGTGAAGCTCATAACTTTTGTGATTTTCGACTTTTACTAAAGCATGAGATCTTGAGTATGTGTTTCCATTACATATTCATGAGTTTAAATGTTTGAAATCATTTAAAGCTCTATTTTTTGGACCTTCACTTTACTTTATGTCTTACATGTCTTGCTTCGAATTACTTTCTCCTTACTCTATGAATGGATGTGATGGAATGGATAATTTTATTTTGTATATTTTAATTTAAGTCATTATTATGTTATTGTTTTACTATCTGGTCCACTCTCAGACGTTGATGATATGAATGCATAAATTATTGTTTTTGAGTAAGTGAATCTATAATTTGAGTGAGAAAGAGGAGTACCACTTCTATAAAAATGAAGAGGGTATCTTAAGAATTTTAAAAGAATACCCTACAAGGTTGAATCTTGTCCTTAATAGGAAAAAACATCAACATCACCTCAGTCACAATGACAAAACCCAGAAATCCCCCCCTCCCCAAAAAAAAAACACCTCAAATTCAAATTTTAAGCCAAGAAATCGTGCTACGGGATGTATACACACTTTTGTGAAGGAAAGGTACATATGCCTACATGTATATGCTAATTTTCTTTAGGAAAAGTGTTTATGCCTTTGTTTTAAGGGAAATGTTTTACAAAACCACCCAAAAATAGTATTGTAGGTCCTTATTAAGGATGTATTCTTTAGTGACGTTTCAGAACAATTAGAAATTTATATTCTAACTCTATTATAGTGCTATAATTATCCATGAAAGATTCAATTCACAATCTATTAAAACAAAAACCCCAAAGAAAATTTCAAATTACAAGTTGCATGTCTATAAATTGAATTTTCTAGAATTACATACCTTTTGTAATGGTTGTAGAAGATCCCGCATTAAATTTTTTTAATTCCAAGATTACTCCAAGTAATAGCTCCAATTCTCCTTTTCCAAACATAATTTATTTACTAGAGAGAGACTAATGGTATCGAGTAATAAGGATTTACACCTTATTGCATGCTGCTTAGAAAGACCTTGTAACTGACCGAATATGTGGCCTACCCTTACAACAATGTGTAACCTCCAAGAAAAAACATTAAAACATATGTTTTTCAATACATTACACGACGAGGAGGCTAGTAGGTAGGAATATGAAACCTAGACATACTCTCCCTCATGGTACTCATCATAAAACCCTTTGTTGATGTGTAATCTTATTTGGAAAATGTTTCCTTGTCTCTGAACACCTCTAGGTACAACATATCAGATAACACTGCCTAAGGAGGATGAATAAGCAATAATGGATGTCATATACATGTCAATCATACATAACCCAACCCCATATTGGGTCCACATATCTTGACTCAATCCAGAGTCCATATGCACCTATGGTTCTTCCTATCACACTTGAAAAACCATCAGTATCATCATATAACATAACAAATTCCATCATGTAACCATGTATTTATTTTCAATATTTCATGACATCATAACAATATCAAACCATAAACCATGAAAGATTTATGTCCACATCAAACAATAATCACATCAAATTAGATCAAAGGTCTAGATCACATCATCCATAAATGTATTTTTCAACCAACAGTGAAGCCCTCCAATAATAGCATCATATCAATCAATTAAATTCAAAGCAAAAGAGGGTACTACATACACCCCCTATTTAGGGAACTTGGTCCCTGAGTTCTTGTCAAGCCAAGTATGAGCAACTCTATGAATGAATTGATTTGCATTAAAGAGATACATTAATTAATACAATGTAAAGTGACCTATGGTTTCATCTTCTAAGAGGTATGAATGACTCTTCATATTCTTCCAAAATTAATATTTACAAGAATATTTGCAATGTACCATAATCCGAAGGATTGGGTGTCTAACATTCTCCCCCTTAATCCAAAGGGGTGTTTGTAAGTCCAAGCATCTTATTGAACTTTTCAAACTTTTCTCTTCTAAGCACTTTGGTGAAGATGTCTACAATTTTCTCAATTTGGAACGATGTACCAGTTGAATGGTATTGGCCTCTACATGATGTCAAATAAAATGGTACTTTGTGTTGTAACACACCCACGACGGTGCTAAAAGTAAAATAAAAATTTCATCCTCATTATAGGAATAAATCCTCTCTCTTTCTCTACGGGTTCTAATTTGGACAGTCAGGAAACCAACCCGGCCTTTCGGTCAAGGATCTCTGATTCTAAATCTGGGTGACTCTTTGAGACCTTGATGGTATCGTTATGTAATTAAACACAAAACCTTTTGACTACCTGGTGCAGGTCTAAGGGTACCCACGACATCTGTCTACGCACTAACGAAATATTGAATTTCAGGCACCAACTCCTTTTTCGTTAACCCCCTTCTTCATATGGCCCTAGGCTATGAACTCTTGGAAGGTATGTGATTGCGAGCGCATCCAAGGGTGGTTTCAAACCAACCTGCTTTTCGCCCCGCAATTCACTACAAAGCACCACATATGCCTTTGGCAATATTGTGGTTTCAATTGCAGCCCGCTCAATGAAAATTAAGACCTGATCATGTTCTGGCTCCACAATTCTTCCCAACCGTTGATCTCTCTCTTTCCGCGATGATCCGTGATCAACAACTGCTATTTATCCTCCTTCCTTGTCTTTCATGCGCCTTCCTAGACCTCCCTGATCTCTCGACACGTAGTTCCTTCCAAATCAACGGTTACAATTGATTATGGCTCTCTGGCCTTCGGGAGTTTCCACTCTCAAACTCTCATTTCCTCCTCAGTAGATATCTTTCGGAGTGGAAGATATGCTGACACATGTCCCTATAGATGTGCGGCTACGACTTCCTCTACGATTCCGACCTTCGGGAGTTTCAGTTCTGAGGATATCGTTTCTTCTGGAGAGATTTCTCTAAAACGACAGATTGTCTACCACGCATCCTCCTCAATCGACGGTTCTTCTCCCGTCTCGAGACTTTGGCTTCCTCAACCAAATCGATGGCCTTTCATCTCCCTCCTCGATCAACGATCAAGATCTTCTCTAGGTCTTCGAACATTTTCCTCCTCTCTTTTCTTTCAGAGTTCTATATCTAGCGTTGCGTGTCCACCTTCACATCGACGACTCTCGTCGCTTCAAATTTTCGGGCTTCGGAAATATCAAATCTCAACTCTTGCCTTTTCCCAAGTCTTCTGATGTTCGAGTCCTCGAAATCTCGAATCTGCTTCCACCTGTCAACCCCGATGATGGACGGTTCTGATGATTTCAGAACTTCGGGACTTCGCAAAGTCAACTCTCCTGGGCACTTTCAAGGTTTTAGGCCTCATGCACTTTCCTTGGGATCCAATGACTGTTGTTCCTCATGCCCAAATCTAACGTCCTAGATTTGATCTCCTCCCACGCACTCTTCTAATTGTTTGGTCATGGATTCCAATGGTCCAGATCTTTCACAGTGCTCGATCTAATGGTCATTGTTGCTCCTCCTCCTGAGCTTTCACTTTCTTCCCTGACTTGGAATATTTAAGATATTTCGAAGGTCTCGACCTTTGATTTACTTCCTGCGAACCCTAGTGCATGGGTCTCGACTTCCGCTTTCCTTCCTGAACTTACGAACTCAAAACAAGTTCGCCTCTTGGACCACATCTGCACTTCTGAAAGGCACTTGTCTCTTCTGAGCTTGGTCCTTAAAGAATTTTGAATTCCCACGTAATCCTTGCGTTAATCTGCTCGTGTCGGATCGATGGTACACGACCTTCCTCGATCCCACGGTCCATATCACATCACAACTTCGGGTTTCAGAAGATTAATCGTGTCAATGTGCGATTCTCCCGATGCGTGAACTCTGATTTCTCAAATCCGACTGTCAAGGACGGTCCCGATAGATCCTTGGATCTACAGTCCAGGTCACATCACTACTTCATGTTTTGGAGGATTCGTCCCCTTCACGATGATTACCAACATTCATCGGTCTTGCGAAGACTAAGGGAGTCGAGGCGTTAACGCCTATGCCCCTTCTTCAAATCTAACAATCGTGACAAACCTTGGATCCTACCAAACGGATCTTGTCCATTCATCTTCCAAACGAAAGGATATTCCCTTTTGATACTTGAATCTCACTATTCTTACTGAGTTTTATTGGCTCTGAAAGGCTTAAGAGTTTTGTGCTCTTTCTCTTGAACATAATGCTTGGAAGAATTCTTATCTGCACCCCTTATGTTCAATTACTCAACTCTAGAACCTAAGATGGTCTCAGTCTCTACCCATATTGCAGAGACTCAGTGCATACATGCACTACCTCTCCTGAGCTTAATAGACTTCGTCCTCACAGTAATTGTGGGGTTCAACCTTTGCAGTCAGGGGATTACTCACTTGACTCTAAGACGATGGGGTAAATTCCCTAGGAAAAGTGTTTTCAAGGAATTAAACTAGAGCATAAGGAAAATCAAGCAGATGAAAAGGTTCTCAAGGAACAAAATCATACTCTTAACTTAATCATTCAATACATAAACCATTTACAGGCATACAAATACAATCATGCATCCATTATTTCCAATTCAAAGCACAAGGCACAAAAAAACTTTTCGGAACCATAAGGCGTGATGCGACTACTGAGAGGGGTGCTCGTTTCCACCCAACCATAATCTCAGTCGCTCCCAATGGATTTATCACTGGCCACCCCCGGGCTTAAGCTACAATGCTTTGAGATTCAATCTCTTACTTCCAACTCAACGGAAGTTAGGAATGAAGGTTACTCTCCTTCTCCCAATACAAAAATAGATAAGGACGAAGGTTACTCTCCTTCTCCTAGCTCAATCTCTATTTTTTGTGATTAGAACTCACTGTTCCTCTTTCAGTCCTTCCTCCGACCCGAGAGTTTATGTTCTCGTCTCTGCATTTTTCTTCGCAGGTTTTCCTCTTCCCACACCACGCTTCCTTTCTTGCCTTTCTCAGCAAGATTGTGTGTGGATCGAATTCCCAGTCTACGGTCAGGTCTGGAAGGCTTACAGATGTGTGGTCTGCCCCATCCCCTTATTAACTCTAGATGAGGTCTTCCCACCTACTAGCCTGACTGAAATTCATTCTGGGTCAAAGGGTTAATCTAATCTTGATCAATTAAATAGAACATAGTACTGTTTCGGTGGAGGTTAACACAACCATTCTGGGTCCCCTCCACCACCTTTTCATTAGTCATCGTGGTCTCTCTTATCACATCCCCTTCACAACAGTCATGCAACACGTATACATTATCTATTAAAATAACAAAATTTACATTCATCGACCTTTTATACAAAGGTCCATCAAATCAAACATTCACACCTTTGAGTTTTCCATAGTTCCTGGCCAATAAAGTTATATTTATAGACTGGGGGAAATAGGGTGTTACAATTCCCTCCCCCTTAAAGGAATCATCTTCCTTGATTTTCTATCTATCAACATGATATGTATGTACAAAAGTAAACAAAATCGAATATTCTTGTCTCATGGCATCTTCCATTTCCCACGTAGCCTCATCTGGGACAAAGTGTTTCCATTGCACCTTGACCTATGCAATGGTTCGGTTCCTGATATAGGTTTACTTCCTGTCTAGTATGCATTGGGGTTCTAGCAGGAATTCTCCATCTAGTTCCACCTAGATCATAGACCAGTCAATTATATGATTAGCATCATGTACATATTTCACCAATAATGAAACATGGAAAACATTATGTGCCTTTAATGTGGGAGGAAGTACTATCCTATAGGCTACAGGTCCCACTCTATCTAAGACTTCAAAGGGTCCACAATACCAAGGTGCCAACTTGGCACAGGATCCCATTCTCAGGGAACTCTTCCCGGGCCTAACTCTGAGATAGACATGGTCTCCTGTCTTGAACTCTCGTGGAGTTATTTTCCTGTCGGCATAAATTTTCTATCTATCTTGAGAAATCTCCAGATTTTTCTTTATCTGGGTCACTTGATGTTCCATCTCTTTCAGCATGTCGGGTCTGATTGTAATTCTGTCCACTGGATTACTCCAGCTGATTGGAATCTTGCATTGTCTACCATATAGGGCTTCAAAAGGACTCATCTTCGAGGATTCTTGATAACCTTTGTTGTAGGCAAACTCTACCAATGGTAGGTAGTCTTCCCACTTCTTAGGTTGATGAATTACATGCATCCTTAGTATGTCTTCTAATATTTGGTTCACTCTTTTTGTCTGTACATCATTTTGAGGGTGATAGGTTATGTTGAACAATAATTTAGTCTAAAAATCGGTCGTTTGGGATTTCCAAACGTTTGAAGTAAATTTGGTATCTATGTCAGATAAAATTTCCTTGGGCATGCCATGCAGTCTGAATATATCCTTCATGAAGATGTTGGCAATATCTACTGCCTTGCAAGTTGACTTGACAAGGATGAAATGGGCAGACTTACTCAGTTTTTCCACCACGACCATGATGGCATCATTTTGCTTGGTCGACTTTGGTAATCCGGTGATGAAATCCATGGAGATGGTTTCCCATTTCCATTCTAAGATTGGTAGGGGTTGTAACAATCCTGTTGGATGTCAGTGTTTTGCCTTAACTTGATGGCATTCTAGGAACTTAGCTAGATAGTCAGTTGTGTATTTCTTCAACCTAGTCCAATAGAATTGTTTTCTAGTGGCCGTGATCATCTTCTGATATCCTGGGTGACCAGTATATGGTCTCTTATGCAGTTCATCCATTATGAACGTCTTCAAGTCGTCACAGTTCGGAATATACAATTTGTTTCTGTAAGTCAGCAGCCCTTCCTCGAGCATTTGGTAGCCTTCATACTTTAGCCCTGCGGGATCTTGTCTTAGGTATGAGGTCACAGTCTTAAAGAATGCATCTGTCTCTTGTGCATTTCTGACTCTTTCCCTGACATTCGTTTCACAGGTGCTTACTGCTGCTAGATGAATCATTTTCACACTTCTGCTAAGGGCATCGACCACCCTATTTTCCTTTCCTTTGATGTGTTTGATTTCGAAATCAAACTCACTAAGAAGATCCATCCACCTAGCTTGCCTGTAATTGAGATTTGGTTGATCAAACATGTGCCTCAACCCACAATGGTCTGTCATAAGCACAAATCTCCTTCCCAGGAGGTAGTGCCTCCACATTTTTAAAGCATGTACTATGGAAGCCAACTCTAGGTCATGGGTCACATAATTGATCTCATGCTCATTTAATTTACGGGATGTGTAGCAAATTACACTTCCCTCTCGCATAAGGGCTCCTCCAAGTCCTTCCTCGCAGGCATCTGTACACACGAGGAAATCATTATCCGGGTCTGCAATCTTCAACATAGGTGCATGGGTCAGGAGGTATTTCAGTTCCTGAAATCTTTCTTCACATTTTGAGGTCCAAATGAATTTGATCCCCTTTTTCTGAAGGGCAATGATTGGACAACCAATCTTGGAAAACCCTTTGATGGACCTTCTATAGTATCATGCTAAGCCAATGAAGGATCTGATGTCTGATACATCCTTTAGGGTAGGCCATTCCATAATAAATATGATCTTATCGGGGTCCACTGCCACCCCTTCCTTAGAAATGACATGTCTTAGGTAATGGACTTGCTTCTCAAAATAAGCCGCACTTGCTAAACTTAGCATAGACCTAATGCTCTCTTAGTACTTGAAGTACAAGTCTAAGATGCTCTTTGTGCTCCTCCATGTTCTTGGAGTGTATTAGGATATCATCAATGAAAACCAATACAAATTTGTCCAGAAATTTGTTGAGTACATTATTCATCAAGCACATAAATGTGGCGGGGGCATTGGTTAACCCAAATGGCACCACCACGAATTCGTACTGACCATACCTTGTTCTGAAAGTTGTTTTGTGAATGTCTTCATCCTTAATCCGGACTTGGTGGTATCCAGAACTTAATTCGATCTTCGAGAAGATGGAAGCACCTCCCAATTGGTCTAATAGTTCATCGATTCTTGGTAAGGGGTACTTGTTCTTTATGGTTGTCTTATTGAGTTGTCTGTAATCTATGCACAATCGGAGTGTGCCATCTTTATTTTTCACAAACAAGACAGGCGCTCCCCATGGAGATACACTGGGTTGGATGTAGCCTTTATCCATCATCTCATTTAGTTGTAACTTGAGCTCAACCAGCTCTGGCATTCTTATCCTATATGGCGTTCTAGATATTGGCACCACTCTTGGTGTAAGTTCTATCGAGAAGTCAATATCCCTTCTAGGAGGTAGACCTAGTACCTCTTCTGGGAACATGTCCTTGTATTCTCTTAATATGGGGTGGCCCTCTAGGTTTGGTTTTACATCCTCAACATATTCCAATACGTGTATGGCATATAAGGAACACCCCCTTCTGCAATACTTTTTCATTTGAAGGGATGATATTTGCCTCACTGAGACAGGCTTCTGAATCCCTTGGAGGTTCATCTTTCTCCCTTCTTCATTTACATATTCTAAAGTTTTATGATAACGATCCAATTTAGTTTTATAAGCAGCCAACCAATCCATACCAATCAACAAGTCATAAGATCCCAGGGGAAGTATGTTAAGGGTCGCTCAGGTGGGAAATCCACCCATGATGAATTGACAGGCTGGTATGACCTCTGCCACCTTTATTTTGGTCCCAGTGGATAATTGCACCAACCACGGTTTAACATGTCTAATTGGTTGCAGTTTACACTTATCATTAGTCTGAGGGGACACATAACTCAGATTAGAACACGGGTTAATTAAAATAGAAACTAGATGGTTGGCGATCATACCTTCCAGCTCCACTACTGAAGCTTGATGGTTGGCAATCATACCTTCCATATCCACTACTGAAGCTTGATGGTCAACTTGATTATTGTCCAAGGCTTCATAGATTCTTGGCATGCTCCTAACCACATTATTGACGGTGTTAACTTCTTGGATATTGTAGACTTTCTTTGTAACGTCCCAGACCATCAACCCCACTGTTGGGCAATGCTACTACGTGGAAAATTCACATACATATATATATATATATATATATATATATATATATATATATATATATAACATGCATATTAAATCAAATTAATGCATTTAATATATAATTACTTCCATCATACAGACTTAAATAGAATTAACAATAAATATCATTGCAACGGAATACATGATAATATTACAAGCATCACAGACATGCATTTTAACTAAAATTAAACGCATAATGATACTTATCTTTGAAACTATAGTAACCCCACCAACTACGTGCAGACCTTTCACGAACCTCCCAACCTTAGACCACGATGTTCATCACGCTCAGAAGTGGGTCACCCCCGAGCTGGGATTAAGCTCCACCCCGGGCAAGGGAATCCTAGACTAGGCTAAGGTTACAGGAAACCTACACAGAGAAACTGGAAGGATTTTCTCTAGAAGACTTCTTACGCCCACTACTCACGGAATCTCATTCCCCACATGCATGTTCCACCCGGGAGTATACACCTTCACAAGCACATTGCATCGATGCTTCACCTCCCTCTCTGGGTCTCGGCAACATGCCAGATCAGGAATTCTCATAGCTCTGTAACTGGTGTTGGACTCTCTCTCAGAGAAAACCACTTCCCAGCATACTATCTCACCTGGAGAGAGCTTCTCACAGGCCTGACCACCTACCTCTTCAACCATGGTCCCGACAACCCACTTCTTCAACCAGTTTAAGCCCAATTCCTGCAAGTTGAGGATAACAACAACACAATTCCACTCAGGAAAAACAGAAGGCAGAAACCCAAAGACAGTTCGGGTATGGACTTGGCTCTACAAGGGCGGATAGGTTGGGCTCACAGGATACACAGGTGACATGGCTCAATCCACTAGTTTCAAGGTGTGTGACAAGGAATCAACGCAGAGGTCGAACACAGACTGAAACGGTTTAGGCGGTGGATACGTCGACTTCTCTAGAAAACATTACAGTTTTTTGGTTTCAGAACTGCTTGAGGGCATGCAAAGATCAGACGCAAACGCACAACAGGACAGACAGTGGATGCCTGAATGGAGAACGAACCCCCATCAGGGTTCAATTCTTGGGTTAAATTGCATGTGCCTGGGCCGACACATGTCACCCATGAAGCTGCGTGCACTCCATCAAGTATGCGTTCCCTTTTTCCATAAACTTAGGATAAAAATATACCTTTCACACCACTTTGGAATAATAATAAATTATTATTAAAGGAATTAAGCCCCTAATCTTATCCCCTCTTTCTAACCTTTCAGTCCCTTTTCCCTTACTCACCCTGTGGAAGCTTAGTCCCCCATCACTCTTTCTTTGTGGTCGGTTTGCACGCATCGATGTTTAATCTTTATTAATGTTCTGCATAATTACATATACAAAAATAGGCTCCTGGCCTTTAACACTTAGGCTCTCCGGCCTAATAAACACATAAGCCCACCAAATTATCAATACTCGGCTCACCAGCCTACAAAACATGATTACAATTCATAATTACAACTGGGGCTCTACCGGGGGATATTACAATCTTACTGTCATGTTGTCTGTGTGGGTAGTCCCTCAATCGATGATCTTATCCATAACCCCAACAATTTAAGGGTTCCTTCTTTAGGTTATCAATCTTTGTTGGGACTGTCTTAAAAGGTTTATTTCCATTTCGAGAGGGGAAATTTTGTTGATATACGCTTCTAGTAGGAAGGCTCCTTCTAGAATCTTTTCCATAGTTCTTAAATCTTGAGGATTTAAACCCTTTCTTCTGGAATCCTGAACTACTCCTCTTCTTCCAGTCTGTGTGGGGTCCTGTCTTACTCCCAAACTGTTCATAACAATACCTCACCTTCCAGATAACTTCTTCTAAGGTCTTTGGTTCGTCGAACTCAATCTTGTCCCGGTAGGTCTGAGGTAACCCACTAATGAACCGCTGCATTTTTACCTTTTCATATTTTATGTAGGGTACATACCTCAGTATTTCAAGGAATTTATTGACAAATTCATATATGGTGAGCTGCCCCAGCCTGAGCTCATAGAATTCCTTAGTCTTCCCATCCATGTATTTTTCTGACAGATACTGCTTCCTGAAGTATTTCTCAAATTGTTTCCATGACAAGTCCTTCTCATGGACTCCTTTCACATTCCTAAGGTCTTCCCACCATATTGAATCCTTTCCATTAATGTTGAAGATGGCTATTCGAGCTTTCAAGTTTTCAGAGTAGTCATGGACTCTGAAGTACTTCTTTAAACCAAGCAGCCAAGCTTCCGCCTCATCTCCCTTCTTAATATCTCCATCAAAAGAGGGTGGTTTGGCTTTCTTGAACTCTTCAGGACCATGGGTTTTGGAATGCTTCCGCTTCTCTCCTTTCCTTTGAGAATGTGAGCTTGCTATGCTACTAGAAGATCCTTCGGATTTGCCAGCTTCCTTTCTAGAGGACTCTACCGATGATTGTTCGCTGCCTCCAGGTTGGGCCTTCTTCGAGGCACTTCTCCCAGTGTGGTCACTTATGGAGTCATGTTTTTGGAT
>ML786383.1:271471-292884 GCA_009831015.1 Picea engelmannii | reverse complement strand
TTGATTAGCCACAATTATGTGATCACTAAATTGAAAGTTTAAAGAGTTCCATTTATTTAAATCACCCTTTAAGTGATTTTCCTTTTTCACCAAATTATGTGATTTACCTTTAGTACTATACCATTCATAGGAAAAAATAGAATAAATTTGACAATGTTAAAGGAAAAATTAGAATAAATTTAATAATGTTTAAAAAAAGTTATGTTTAAAATATCATTATTATTACGATGAAAGATTAATTTTGATTTACAAAGTTAGAAAACAAAATTATTTTGATGTAATATAATAAATCAAGGTTAGATGTTATTTGAAAATATATGATTTCAATGCTACATCATTGACTATGAGTCATCCTTTGATTTTGGAGTAAAATCTAAAATTATTTTTGTTGTTTGAAAATACATAATTTCAATATTATAACCTTGATTATGAACCATCCTTTAATCTTGGAGTAAGACCTATAAATATTTTTGATTGTTAAGAGATCCTCTTCCACTCACATGGCATCTTGCATGAGCAAAAATCTATTTGACAAATTATGTAATATAATTTTCCATGAATATGAGTGGTTGACAACTTAGTTATCATAGATTTTAATAACTTAAAAAAAAATATAATTCAAAATATATTTTTTAACTATTTTAATTTATTTAGATTATAAATTTATTAAAATTTTGATGTTACTAATAATTTGAAAATAAAATACTATGAAAATTTTGGAGATGGTATTTTGGCTATTTCTTTTTCTTAAATTAAAAAAAAAAATCTACTATGTTTTAGTTATAATCTAAATTATATTTTTTAAATTAATAATTTTAAAGTTTATAATCTAAATTTAACTCTTTAAATTAATAAAAATATTTTGGAAATTATTTTTAGTATTTTTAATGTTAAGTAATTTTAATGTTTTAATGTCTTCTAAGTGTATGACAATTGAGAGTATGTTGTTAAGGTACTTCCTGATGTTAAAATCAATTATTCGAAACCTACAGTTTTTTAGCCACAAGTTAGTCCTACATATCAAAGACAAACTAACGAACAAAAAATAAAATATTTTAATTAATTTTTTAAAACAAATATCAAATGAAACATTTATTCTGGTTTAATCAGAAGCGTTGAAGCATCTAACTTTTTAAACTAACTATTGGTACATTATAATACATATCTCTACAAAGAATCGTGAAGGAAAAAAGTTAACTATATCAGAATAAAGTGAAGGTAAAGTTGAAAAGGAGAAACAATAATGGTTCAGTGTCCTTAGCAACACTCCACAGTACAATATGTTGGACTTGCAATCTTAACATCCATGTCGTCATGTGAACGATCTTTTCTAACTTGGAAATGGGATAGAACTCTAACGGGCATGAAACTTTAGTTCAAAATATGTAATGCCTTTTCTCGTCGTCCACCAAACGTTACAGTTTCTTCTGAACAAATCCGGCCAGTTGCCGCAAGCTCTTTTTAACTGTTTGGACTGATGATTAGGGGAACTGGACAGAGTGCGCGATTTCAAATAGAAAACTTCAAACATTGACAGAAAATGGGTCCCGGTAAAATAGTTAAAGATGAAGGTATAACGGGGAGGAGGGACAAAAGAAGCGGGTCCTGCTTGTCGGCGGCCGATGACGGGGTTTTCCTTGCAGCTGGCTAGTTGTTCATGGGTTCAGGTAAATCGATTTTTTCTCTTGCAGTTGGATGGAATTTGGTTATAAAAATTGTAATTTCATAATTGTATATTAAATTTGCGCGGCACTATTTTCATTTAAGCTTTTCTGTACTACAATTTCGATAATCTAAATTTAAAATTGAAAATAAAAACCCCTGAAAAGAGATATAATTCCCTACAGGATTAAGTTATTCCGCCACGCACTCTAATGGGAAAGGCGAGGGCGAACGGAGAGCGAATTCCGCGCCGTCAGCCGTCATTCTCACCGCCGGCGCCTTTGGATAGATAATGGCACCGCTCCGCCCGCCCTGCGCGCGATCCACGTACGTATAGTTGATCGCTGCCATCTGCACTCCGCACGTGATTAACAGAGGGGATTTATTACCCATTACTTTTAGTGAGCTCATAAAGTAGAAGATACAAAGTAGACGGGTTGAGGCGGGGGGCCGGGGGGTGGAGTACGCTTTTGATGTGCTCGGAGTTCGAGAAGGTGCAGAGAAAAGGATTAGGTTTGCAAGCGGTGGCGTGGGGCGAGGGGCCGTCGCTTTATTTCTAGTTGAGGCCAGACCATGGCGGGACAAAACACTCGAAAATCAAGACGAGAGGAGGAGGACAAGGGCGGGTCGCGAGAACGAAGTGGCAGAAGACGAGTAACCTTCTCAGCAGAGTAGTACAGAGGAGTCAGGATAGGAAGATCCGTAGGGATTTCCTTGAACGCAAGTAGTACTTTTTGGTGTACTTTGAGTAGATCTTAAATTATTCGCTCACTAGACCTTTGTCATGCAAAATGGATTTGGCAGGGAGGGAGGCCTAGGTTATGTCAGGGTATTCTGGAATAACCAGTGCCGGGGGATGGGGAATTTCGGTGAATGAAAAGCGGTGAAATAAGTTGCATATATTTGCTTTTTTCGTTGGTTCAAAGTGGTCGGAGAGGGGGGAGATGGTGCTGGTCACAGCAAAAGATAAGATGCCACTAGTGGTGGTTTGTGGGTTTTGTACTGGGCCAGCATGATCTTGTGCGGTGGATTGTGCTGGAGCTGAACAATAAGACAGGTCACATGATTTCGAAAAGAAAAGGAAAAGGCTCAACGGCATCTCTGTTGGGATCCAGAATTGAGAAAGGGACGCTGGTGGGTTTCCACAATGAAAGCCTCCCATGCATATGATGCATTTTATTTTATTTGATGATCCTGTCAATGAAAAGAGGAGAGCGGTCGAATCGGGCATTGAAATATATGATCACCAACAGATTTACGGAAAGAAACGTAGCCTATGGACCCCCGAAGGATTGGGAGGAATACGAGGTAGTAGGTAGCCAGCCGAAAGAGCTGATCTCACAGAACTATTACCCAAACGCAGGCTGCAAAAGAAGGAATACCGTGACGCAGATTTGGATGATGAAGTAAAGACACCTATGAAAAAATTGTTTCATTCTGATATGGAGCACCTGAATGCAGCAGCTGCCCAAGCCTCCTCTTCGCTTTATGGAGTTAGCATGGCCGAGTACGGAGACGTTGGTGTCAGTTCAATGATGGCGCTGATGACCCAACATGAGCCTCATGAGAGAGATAGCATACTGACGACGAGTATGCCAAGTTCGTTTTCATCGTTCCATGGCCATGCTGAATGCCTTCTCTCAGCAGCAATGTTCCAGGCTTCTCAGGGAGATCATAAGCTAAAACGGCAGCCTGAGATGGACCAGTTAGTGTCTGAGCAGGCGGTCATGTCAGATTCGTCCATGCCATCAGTTAAGACAGAAGGTTGCTCTAGTCTTCGTAATCAATTTGAAATTCGCAGGGAACAGACAGGAAACTGCTACACAGATCAGTCCTCAAATGCGCCAGTGAGCCCGTTAGTCACATCGTTAGTGCCACAGGCTGGAGGAGAAGCGCGGATGATAACGTCTTTGGAGGCGGATAGTTCTCATTTCAGTGGGGGTAATGAGGCGGAAGCAATAAAAGCCAAAATATTAGCCCATCCACAGTATCCGAGCTTGTTGGGAGCTTACATCGACTGTCAAAAGGTAAAGACAAGTCGCATTAGCTAGTCGAAACAGTGAAGTGTCAAACCCTGGGATGTGTGCACACGTATGGAATTCGTATCTAGATGCCTGTTTTTGCATGTGATGGTTGTAATTGCTGTTTCTTTTGTGGCAAACACTTTTAAATGCCTTGTGTGGAGAATAACGCTGGTGTTTCCCATCACTTTTACTGCCAGTACAAGGTTCGTGAAAGAATTAGGGTTTTGTACTGAGACACAGCTGATGGCCTAACATGCGCTGGATGCACAGATAATTTTGGATTTTTTCATGTGAACTAATATAGGGACACTTTTTCACTAGGATTTGTTTTGCACTAGTCACATAAAATAGGTAGCTTGACTATACCATGTGAGGAATTTTAAACTTTAGCTGCATCTGCAAATCTCATTTCTCCTTGTGGATGCAGATTGGGGCTCCTCCCGAAGTTGTGGCTCGTCTAGACGCGCTTACTCATGAATACGAAAACCAACAACATCGGACGACTGTGAGCATTGGAATGGACCCAGAACTCGACCAGTTTATGGTAAAAGTTTACTATCAGATTTATTTGATTCTTCCGACTACTGATGTCAAACAATTGGTCAGACACATTTGTAAATGGCCATATATACCACTGTTTGAATGTTTAAAACCAAAGTCATTCATGGGAAAGGATTAGCTTCTAAGAATATTGGAAACAAGAACACCTCTGACGATGCATTCTTTCTTTACCAGGAGGCTTACTGCGAAATGCTAACCAAGTACCACGAGGAGCTTACAAAGCCTTTCAAAGAAGCGATGTCATTTTTGAAGAAGATTGAAGCCCAGCTCAATTCCCTAAGCAAAGGAACAATAAGAATTTCTCCTTCAGGTAATGCTTGTTAGCTTGCTGCATAATTTGTATTTTGATAAATAATTTCTACTTTTATTTCCTCTTCTTGCTAATAATTCCGCTTGATATAAACTCCACTATGTTAACTCATCCAATTGGGAGGAAAAACTTGAAACAAATTAGTAAACTTGAAGAAAATAGAGTGAACTTGAAGAAAACCTAATTTGCTGTAAACTATGTAAAGCACAATTCATGATGGCCAGATGTAGATTTGCAAATGTTCAAACAAAATCTCAGGGCCATGGACCAAATGGGGGGCATCTCAACTCTCAAATGACATTAACAATTTTCACAGAGTGTTTTTTGAGGATACACGATGATGTACTCTAAGCTTTTTGGGTGGATCGCATGTCCTGATCCATATCTACTGCCCTATTCTAATTACAACTAGAATTTGGACGGCCGTCCCAATTCCAGAATGGAATAAAACAAGATCTCTTTCACTGACATAAATAATGACATTACAGTAAAACTTGTACATGGTTCAATTCAGAGACAGTCTGAATTTAAGATCTTCAATGGAAGCATTCACACAGTACTCATACAGTACAATGGGTATTGCTGTTTTTAGACATGCGATCCCATAAATTATGAAGACATATGTTTCTTAGACAGAACATCAAAATCTCGCATAACAGTTCATATAACGCTAGAATGATATTTCTACGCAGGCATGAAGCGCACTGGGATGTATATATTCGAAAATCTTCTCCTGCGTACGGTTCTGTAAGAAACTTAGAAGCCTATGGAAGCCTTGGCTCTGACTGTCATCAAACGGCGTGTGTTCAAAAAATACTGAGAAACTCATATGCATCGAAGAGGTAAAAATGAGGAAAATAGGTACCAGAAGAAGGATATGCTTGAAATAATGAATGGAATACCTAGAACAAAGGTCATATCATTCTGGTTATGTGAGGCATACTCTAGAAGTCAACCTTTTACCCAATAATGTTAGAAAAATATTGTTAGCAACAGCTTCAATTGGTGTTGATTAAATTGGTTTTATCGACAGGTCATAATAACTTTTCGACTCCAATCTTATGGGCCTATAGGTCCTTAAGGGTTCTCATTACATGATTTGTTTTGGGCTAGTAAGGATGGATTACCAGGCCAAAGATAAACAACTACTTTAAAATTCATGACTTAAATGAAGTCTTATTGGTGTGGCTCTGTATTTAGCTTTTACACATTATTGCTTAAATTTGAGAGATCTTTATGAGATCTCCCTAGTACTAAAAGAATTGATTGGTATAAAGTGCTCATTAAATGTGTAGCTGTACTTAAAGTAAATTTCAGATGCTTCTAAATAGTCACAATTCAAGGAGAGAGGGAGGCAATGCTTTCTTTTTCAAAAGAAAAGAAATACCAATGCATGGCCTTCTAAGAACTAATGTGGTATGTCACAAATGACAAAGACTATCCAACCTTATCCTTATAGGATGGCGATCTTCTCACAATAGATGCTTAGCCACATCGGTTACAGTATAAGAGAACTCTTAATTATATTGGAATTTAAGTCATATGGTTGATAACCTTGACTGGTAAGTGGAACTTAATGACTAGTTTGTATATTAGGGTGTAGATTAGCATATCCTTGTATAGTTATATAAAGCATTCCAATACAATCCCTTAAAAAGTTATAGTATAAAGGTAGATTCTGCCTTACTTTCTATCTGTTAATGCAACACCAAAGAACGCCAGAAAGAGAGACGGTTCATCAGGCTCTAGAAATATAGAACTTTTTTAAGATGGATTTATCCTAGGAAGGTATACAACGAGGCATGTTTGCTCCCAAACATCGTATTAAAATGAGATACTTAAATTTAAATGAAATAAAGTAACATTATTATTGAGATAGTTAAACAAAGACTAATTAGTGATAAGTTGTCATTAATTATTAAAGTAATTAAATTAATTACGTAGCAATAACTAATAAGTGAGAAAAAAGGGGAATTCTTCATTGTATGTAATGATTCCATTCATATGTGTACCTTTGAAGATTGAGAAGGGAGTCAAAGTTGGTAGTGAGGGGGAGAGAATCGTGTACATGGGTTTAGAGACATTTTTAAATTTAATTTATTATTAGTATATATTTTAAAATGATTATGTTTTAGAATTTTAGTATTTTTAAAAGTGAAAAGAAAGAATATTAGGAAAAGAAGAATTAAGGGAAATATGAGATGGTTTTCATAGGTGGATTCTTCCTTCAATAAGAATTAAGGGAAATATGATTGCTTAGGTGGATTCTTGCTTAAGTAAGAAGAGATGACAAGATAATTGTTTAGTTGGATGTAGATTAATTTTGCCTTAAAAAATGGAGGATATGATCGATGAGCAGCTGAAATATACAAATGGTAGTTTTTTATATTACACATTGTAATTATCTTTATAAGAATTGGAATCTTTGATGTAAGGGGATTAAATAGTTGCAAATAGATATGTTAAGCGAGGGTTACAAATACTAAAGTTGAATGTAATTAAAGTCACATTATTATTAAGTGACCTTCATAAAGATGAATTATTCATAAGTTGTCATTAATTAATAAAATGTTTAAGGCAATTAGGGTGGACAATGGACAATTGTCTAATGAATGAAAGAAATGGGGATCTCCCTCATTGTATCAAATAACTCCATTCATAATAAAATTTGTTTTCCACATTTCCTTGTGTATTAAGTTTTCAATGGTATGGAGGCTTTAAGAATTGTTATTTAGGAAGGTTACAAGTTGTTAGACCATTCCCAAGAGGAAATATAAGCCTTGATAGGTTGACTAAATTCGGTATACAAAGGAGGCGGCTTGGGAGATGGTGCAAAGAATGATGTTTAGAAGTCTTTTAACTAGAAATATTCCTTGTTGGAAGAAGATTGAGACTTCCAATTAAAGAGAAGTCTTTTAATTAAACGAAAAACTTAGACACAACAAAAAAGGGTATGACAAATTGAAGTTAAAAAAAATCTTATCAATTATATTCCTTGTTGGAAGAAGTTAAGGCTTCCCAAGTAAAGAGATTCATACACAAAAAACACTAAGCTTTCTCAATATGCTCTAATTCAAGGTAGAAGAATCCTTGTGAAGATTGCAAAAGAATACGAAGGTTGAGCTTGTTATATCCTACATTGAAAAAATTATTATGGGCTAGTTAATTCCATATGTTTATTTTTCAATTAGATTCTTAAAAATGAAATTTCCTTTTGAAATTTTAGCGTTCAACCTTAATATATTGGAAAATGTTTGCTTGGATAAACAGTAAACCTGTATAGTTTCCTTATCTAGTTCCTTAAGGTTTGTCTTTCTCCCAAGCAATGGATTTTATTGCTACATAATAAAATCAATGTTCATTTCTCTAATAGACACTCGGGGAATTCTTTACTTATTGTTTAAGACATAGTCTTGAATTCTTGATTGGCTTGTGCATTGAGCAAGTTACTTCCATTGTCAATAGCAAAGGAATGAGGAATTTGCTCGTTAATGAAGATGTTACATGCATTAACTATTTTGGGCCACTGTAAACTTTATTCTCAATGGAATTTCACTATTGAGGGTTTTAGATATGGTGATAGTCCCATGAGTTTGGGGGAATCTAGAACTTGTACGAGAAACGTCTACAAGATGTTCATACAATTCCAAGTAAAACCAATGTACATCCATCTTAAATTCATATCTACCAAGTGGCAAGAAGGATTAAATCCCTATGAGACATGAACCTTTTATAGTGAAAATACTTGAAAAAATGTGTGCACCTAGAGGGATTTGATTCTTCAATGGCGCTTGATAGATCTAGATTTAAGATGGATTTATAATTGTTTTATATCTGTGTATGTGTGAGGGAATTATTATTATTATTTTCTTTTTTTTTTTTATTAAACTTAAATGGATGCAAGAATACTTTTTATTTTTTAATTGTTTAGCTTATGTAAGTATTACAAACAAGACAAACCTTATAATTTCTTCCATACTAGGCTCTAAAAAGCTTCTTTTGGCTCAATGAAAAGTGCACAGAATTACCATGTTTAAGATTTAGCGATACAATACGTAGCATTAGTTATTGTGGTAAAAATAAAAAACCGAAACGATTGCAAGCTAAGTTAGGGAATTAATATTGATATGAACATGAATACTAGGACGAATATCAATAGGTCATTGTTTTAGAAAATTTTGGATATATTAGTGACTAGACAACAATGTAAACATGCATAATATAAAATTACTAGTGAAAGTGTGATGTCAATTATAAGTCAAATTCTAGTTCAATTATAAGTCAAATTCTAGTTGGAGGAGAGTAAGTGCTTGAGAGTTTGAGTTTGATGAGAATTATCTAGGTCTATATTTATCGACATTACTTCTTGTCTTGCCAATCTAGTTGGATTGTGATGGTCATGACTAGCCTATTGTTGCTCACCATAAAGCCTTTGAGGGCCATTTATGGCCTCCCCTAGGCCCAAAGACGGGTCACTTGATCCTTCAGCTATGATAATTCATGATAGATTTATTGTTGGTAGTCACAAGCGTGATGGTCACTCCAAAGGTGCCCCTAAAGTTTGTTTCGAAGGTATTCCACAAGGTAATGATAATTCTCCTAATGAAAATTCCATTGATATTTCTTTTTTGGAATATGATGAAGTTGGTAATACTTATACAAAGCACACAGTGCTCAAGTAATTTGTTTGTTGCATAGGTTTAGAGGTAATGATTATCACCTAGATTAAGGAGGTATGGGAGCCACATGCTTAACACTACCTTAGCACTCACTCAATTCTTGACTAAAGGCATTTTAGTTATCTTCCTTCCATGAGGAATCACACTGTGTTTACATTGTTGCTTACAAACCATGTGTTTGTCATAATATCTTATGTTTTCACTCTACGTTGAAAGATTTTCGCTTTGAACAATAAATCCAAGTATGTTGTTCTATGTTGGTTGAGTTGCTTGGCTTACCCATGCAACTTCGGTGTTTCCTTGAGTGAATTTCGACATTTGATGGGAAACTTTTGTTTTTCATGATCCTGCTTCTAATTGTAGACCCCATAAAGGGTCTATTTTTGAGTTAACATATATAAAAGTATTAAGGAATTTGTTCTAATCCTGGTAGAGAACTAGATGATTTGGCATAATGGCAGACAAGGTTAACAAAAGGTATCTTTGTTCTAGATAATGTTATTGTTATGTAATGAATGGAGTGGGCTTGTTGCTTTTCCCTTGATGTTCTCTTCATTAAGATTGATTTTCAGAAAGCTTATGAAAGAGTTCAATGGAACTTCATTTTGGACATGCTTAAGGACCTAGGCTTTGGTCAATTATTCCTCAAAGCTATCAAGACACTCTTCTTAGAATCCTCAACTTGATTGTCCATCAAAATGTGTAAATTGAAGGACGTTGGGCTCTCCAAAGTCCATTCAACAAGGGTGCATGTTTTCCTTAACCCTTTATGATATAGTGACAAAGGCCTTAGGTATTTCATCCATCAGGTTATGATAAAAGGCACTTTCCTTCATAGAGAGGGGTCGAGTATTTGTTAAATGTATATTTTGCATCTAACCCTTTATACCACAATTATTAAGGTATAGATTTCTATGCAGTGCACTATATACACGACCTCTAGATTTTTATCGTTCTTCAAGCTCCAAAATTTAGTGAGATAAAATGTAATGCCTCACATTGTAGGGGATATGGTACATTCAATAACACCCTTGAATGTGTCTTGCAAAATTTTAGCCAAGGTACTAGCCTTGTTCATCACACACAACTCAGCCAATATCATTTTTCCAAAGAATACAATGCTTATTAGAGGGCTTTTCATTCTAGATTATGTTATTCTTGTGCAGGAGGGCATACATTGGGCTCATTTCCTTGGCAAAAATTAGTTTCAAGAAATCTTATGAGAGGGTTTAGTGGCCCTTTATCATGGCCATGCTTAAGGCATTGGCTTTGGAAAATTCTTCCATAGTGTTGTTGAGACACTCTTCTTATAAGACTCAATGGTAGTCCATCAACATGTGTAAACTAAAGGATGTGGGTCTCTTAAAGTCAATCCGAGAAGGGTGTTTGTTTGTATCAACCTTTTAGGCTATGACGACATAGGCTTTGGGGTATTTCATTTACAACAACTTGATCAAAAGGAATTTCCCCTCCCAAAATAGGGTTTTGGGTAGTTGGTAAATGGGAATTTTGATGGTGACCCTTTTATTCTTATTCCTTAGGACTAGATTTCCATGAAGAGCAATATGGACCACATATTTTTTTGTGGTGTCTTAGGCCCTAGGATCTAGTGGGGCAAAATACAATGCTGCAAATAAATCTTGCAAGACTTGTGTACTTGGTTTGCAAAACAAGGTTGGGCTTGGATCAAACTTGGCTATATTTTTTAGTTGCTCAGATTCCCTTTTTGTTTTAGGGACTGCCTAAAGATATTTGGGGTATCCTTATTTAGTGAATGTATAAAAATATTGAGAAATTGTTGACAAAGCCCATGTTGTTGGTTGATAAATTTCAAATATGCACATAAGCTTGGGAAACCACCTATGGTTATTATTTCTCTTGTTAGGTGCCTTTTGTTAATGCCTATCATTGGCTCGAGAAAACCTTTCACAACTTTATTTGAGAAAACATTGATGGAGGAAAAGGTTTCCATGGTGTTAATTGAAACTTGTGCAGCACTCCCAAAGATTGGAGAGATACAGGGATAATTAGGATTCATCTAGAAGCTCAAGCGTTGTGCGCAAAATAGGTTATTCGATGATGGAAGGAAATAAATTTTGGAAGTTTCTTTAAAGAAATTATTTTTTCTTTGGAGTTCCTATATTAAATAAGTCTTGGTTGTGTCTTAATTTGAAAAATCTTATTATAATCTCAAATCATGTGAAGGTGAAAGAGCCCTTTATTGCTTAAAGTATCTAGAAATATTGGGAGGCAATTAAAGCTCATCTTTGATGGAAAGACCAAACTCATAAATCCATGTTGTCTTTCAATGGTCACTCTTGTTGATGGTCTTTGTTTTGTGACATGAAGGAAAGGTTTTGGTATGGAGTGCTTGGTTCGCCACTAGTTTTAGTAGTCATCATCACTGCCAAATGTATTTTTTATGCCTAGAGTTGAGATTATATGCATTGACTTCATTTGAAAACCAAGTTTCAATCGTTAAACCATGATAGGGAAATATGTGATTGGATCAAAGGATGTCATCCAAATGCGATATGTGATTGGATTAAAGGATGCCATCGAAATGCTTTATTCATAAAGTTGGGCCTACAAGCTCATAAAGCTTTGGTGGAAAAAAATGGAAACAAAACAATGGCATGACTTTAAAGTTATATATGATCTACAAAAGAGTTAGAGATTGATCAAGTATAATGACATGAGGATTAACATTGGAGAAAGTTTAGCCTAAATATTTGTCGAAGTTTGAGTTTGTATTGTAGTGTTAGGATTGGCATGAATCAAAGTGGCAATTAATTTTTGTTATACACTCACTTAATCATGGCATATGCCTGTGGTTGCATTTAATCGCGACATGTTCTATGGTCACACTTAACTGTGGCATGTCCATATGGTTGATAAATCCATGACTTTAAAGTTATATATGATCTATAAAAGTGTCATAGATTGAGCAAACACATGACATGGGGGTTAACATTGGAGAAAGTTTAGCCTAAAATATTGTCCAAGTATGAGTGTGCATTGTAGTGGCAAGATTGGCATGAATTAGAGTGGAAATTCATTTTTGTTATAGTTGCACTTAATCATGGCATGTGCCTGTGGTTACATTTAATCGTGTTGTGTGCTTATGGTCACATTTTTGTTATAGTCACACTTAATCAAGGCATGTGCATGTGGTTGCATTTACTTGTGGTGTGTGCCTATGGTCACACTTAATCGTGACATATCGATATGGCTGCAGAGGCACATAACTTACTTTGGTGTAGGTGCACTTATGGATGGGCAACTCAACAAGTTGTTAAACTAACAATGCAATAGTCAAAGCAAAGTGTTGTATTGTTTCTATTTGCCTCTTTATCTTCTCAACTTTTGTACACTAATGTATTGTGATATATATACATATGGGATGTAAAATGCTTTTTATATCATTGACAATGTTATTTACACACTTGTCTCAATTTGGCGTTAAGATTTGATGGATTATAGTTGGTAATTAGTATTCAACTTCACATTGTTCTCGTTGTTGTACAAACTTCTTCGTACAAGGAATATTTGGAGTTTGCCTAAAATTATCATGCAAATGAGTTTAAAGTTTTGAAATATGTTTTTTGATATTATCTGGATGCTTAAATATTTTCCTTGCCATAATCTATTCATTGT
Source organism: Picea engelmannii (assembly GCA_009831015.1). Lineage (NCBI taxonomy): Eukaryota > Viridiplantae > Streptophyta > Pinopsida > Pinales > Pinaceae > Picea > Picea engelmannii. The sequence continues at coordinate 279,991 of ML786383.1, read as the reverse complement.
GTATGCAATATTAATACATTGCAATTGTTGTTTTGGTTGTGTTAATTTTTCTAAGTGTACATTGTGATCAAATGAGTATCAGAGCACATCCCTTTGCATCTAGTTTTCAAGTTATTACATAGAATGGAAGAATATTGTGGGACTAATCGAAGCCAAAGTTCATACTCTTAATTCAAAAATTGAGTCTATGGATGGTTAATTGATAAGTATTTCCCATTTACAAGTTATCATCCAAGAGCAACCCTTTAAAAGCAACCCAAGCACATAATTGAGTTTTAATGGAGGAGGTCCAATGTCGAATGTAGTTTTCTTTCTTAAAGTGGAAACCAAGGTGGATATTTCAAGGTATGACCGTTACATGGATGCCTTGTGATTTGATCAATAGTTATGGGAATTAGATTCTTGTTCCCAAGTATAAAAATTCATAGATAAAGACAAAGTTGCCTTAGTAAAACTATGCATGCACACAAAGATTTTTTTTTTTGTGGGAGAATGTATATGAGCACCAGGGTGAACCTTGGTGTCACACATCCCATGACTTGGGACATATTCAAAGCCTTAATGAAGGAAAATTCTTATCTTGTGAACTATTGGAAGTAACAACAACAATGACAATACTCACAATAGAAATCCAATCAATGATAGATGATTACATCTAAGATTTGGACCACTACACCATTTGGATTAGAGTGATGGATGATTAAGAAAAGTTTGTCACCAAGTTCTTTGGCACATGTTTGATGTTTTCACTTTTGGAGACGTTTGTCAAAAGGATATATTGGTAGAGCCTAAGAATAATTGGAGGAAATATAACAATGTTGCGAGTGTTTAAATTTGTCAATCAAGGTAGGAAGAGAGTTGTAAACAATCACCCATATAAGGAGCCATTCAGTGGATTGTGCACGTGAATATTCAATCTGAGCTACTAAAAGGAGGATGAGACGCATTGACAAAGAAGAATGTTCCCTTCTACATATATTGTAAGAGCAAAGGATATTCTAGGGACGTGTTCAAAGCCTAAATCAAGGACAAATTCTATCTCCTCATCCATTGGAAGGAACAAAAATGATGGAAATACCTTAGATAGAAGTTTAATAAAATGGCATATTTCTACATCCAAGAGTTTAAACACTACATCGTTGGCCTCAAAGTGATGGAATAAGAAGTAAATATGGTCGTTGAATTCATTGGTATATGGATAATGCAAATTTAGTAGGAAGTTGAGATGTTTGATGTTTATACTTTTTAAAACCCGTGTCAAAAAGCTAAGTTAGTAGAGTCTAACAAAAATTTGAGGAAGTTTAACAATGTTGCTAGTGCTAATTCCAATCAAGGAAGACCCTTGTAAAAGATGACATGCAGAAGAAGCACCATTTGCAACTATTGTAAGTACAAAGGACATTCTAGGGATGAATGTTAGAGGCTACATCCATAGAAGTGCCATAATAGGAAGAAAAGGAGATATCACTACTTGATAGTGTGATAGAAGGTATTTCTTTGATGGAAGTCCTACATCTTGGTCTCATATAGACAAAAAGCTTTTCTCCATCGAGGGCTTGTAAAAACAATGTTGATATTGGCAATCTCATCTTAGAAGCAGTAGTGAAGAGTCATAATCTACTTACAATCACATATGTTGAACCTTACTCATTGGATTAGTGTAGTAGGAATAGGGACTTGCTTGTTCAAAGTAAGTGTAGGGTAAAGTTTGCCATCTCAACATAGTATATTGATGAAATAGAATTCGATATTGTTCCATTGGATGTACAGTGAGATTTTTAGAATTTCATATTTGTAGGATCAAAATTTGATCTATTAATGATACATAATCCAATACAAACTAGTTAAAGATGGCCAAACTTAATCAATGATAATGAAAAAAGATCCAACATAGTTTGTGCTTATTTCAACCACTAAATCATAGAGGTTGATCAAAGCCTCATCACTTTTTTCTTTGTCAGTCTTGCGATCCGCATAAAGATGATATTGTTACCATCTAATCAAGCATGTCGAGACTTAGAGGCCTTCTCGCACATAATGTCAACACTATAGGAAAAGTAGAAAATGCATAAGCAATTGGACAAGTTATTGAAGTACTATTTTAAGATATTCCAAGAACTACACAAAATCCTTGCAAGCTACTTTTTATTGAGCACTCCGTTTACTTGCAACTAGGAGTAGTTATGCCAAATGTGTTGTTGCGTACGACTTCATTGTTGGAAAATAAGGAGATCAATAAGAAGATTTAGTGTTATAGCCTTAATTTCCACCCTTAGGGTCAGAAGGGAATTCGACAGTAGTTGATAGCCAAGACACATCTCTTGCTTGAGATTTGGGGCCCTTTTTGAGGATAGTTATGGGACACGTAGGAGACATCAAGTGACTATAGTCGTTGGACACATGTATTGCAACAAACGACTATCTGCAAAAAGGACCAAAATCTCAAGCAAGAGATGTGTCTTGGCTATCAACTACTGCTGGATTTCCTTCTGGCCCTATAGGGTGGCAATTAAGGCTATAACATTTAAGAGTTGCTATATAAGGGTCAAATTTGACCCAGAGCAACACTTTGTGGTTCTATCGTTGTCTTGATTTCAAAGAAGGATGGCACATTGAGAATGTATATGTATTGTAGGCTCTTGAATATAACCACCATTAAGAAATGATATCTATTATCATGCATCAATGAAATAATAGATCAACTTTTTGGAGATGAAAATTTCAGTAAGAATAATTTGAAGTACGGTTACTCCCATATTCGTAGCAAGCCAAATGTGGAAGAGAACGTTCAAATGTTAAGGATCGTTTCAATGGTTAGTGATGTTGTTTGGTATTACATCTCTTGTGACTTTCATGTCAATGATGAACAAAGTGTTAGAATGTATGTCAACATTTTTTTGATTGTGTACCTAGATGGTGTATTGGATTTTATTAAAACTTGAGAGGAAAACTTGCAACACATGCACCAACTGTTTACAACATTACAAATAGAGAAGCTACATGTGAACATAAAGAAGTGTACATTGGGGCAAACAAAGCTTGTTTATCTTGGATTCCATGTGAATTGAGATGGACTTAGGATTTTCATCCAATGAAGATTTCAACCATTTTATATGGGCTACCATTGAAGAGCATTCATGCCTTGTAATGTTTCATGGGTATAGCTAGTTATTTAAAGAAATTCATTACATGGTTTTCCCATGTTAGGCACACTCTTAATTCATGAATAGTGACCAAATCAAATTCAATTAGGTACTATGCAGTAGGAAGCTTTCAAAGAGATCAAAAACTAAGTTGTGATTGCTCCAGTTCTCACTTTTCTTGACATTTAACAAGCCTTGATCAAGGTGGAAGCCTCTATACATGCCATGGGTGTGTGGTTTTTAAGTAACGCTTAAGACTTGTTGCATACTAGTTTTTGATACATTTTCAAGTGAAGTTTTCAACTACATAGCATATGATAGAAAATTGCACATGTTGGTTTAAGTAGTGAAGTTTTGGGGACACTATTTGATTGGAAATGACATTGATGTTGAAAGCAATGATAAGCCTCTCAAGTTTCATTAGACTTGAAGCAAAATTGAGAATGTGCGCCACATGAAGTGGATTACTTGCAGCAATGAAAACTTGTGTTTAAGTACCCAAACTAAGTACAAATAAAGTAGTATATTTCCTAGCATGGTCACTAGTAGTCGGATTGACAGTGTTAGTTTTTCGCAGTTTGGTTTTAGTGCATTCAACCAAACCTAATCACATTGTACAAAGTTTTCATGCATCTATGAAATTTTACAGCTCTATTAAACTACCTCACTAGTGTTACACATTATTTTGGTCACTTTGGTGATGTCTCTAGTACAGTTATGTGTTTAGGCTCTCATAAGGACCTGTTACCTGAGAAAAGTGACTGTTGTCTTCTTCTACAAAACATATTTTTAAGATGAGTTCACATGTTGCATATATTGTAGGGTGCGAAAACCCTGATTCTCACAGGCTCTCTATACTTGGATTGCGAGGTGTTCACAGTTTTCTCTATAAGAAGGGTGTGAACCTGCTTCAAAGCTTAAAAGGAAGAAGAGGTTACGAAGGTTCTAGAAGAGGATCTTCTAGAAAATGAGTTGACATTTGCATGGTTGGCATCCTACTGACTTCTCAGATTTAGTGGGATCATCCTCATCCCTTTAACCATATCTCCTTCTCCTATATAATGAAAGGTTTTTCAAGGAAGAGGTTAAGAAAGATTGAATAGAGAATTGATGAAAGAATAGATTCAGAATTGTGTGAGGAATCCTGTTTGAATTGATGCTTGAGGCCTCCATTTGTCCATCAAGCCATAATGGATCTTCTTCATGCAAGTGTGGAGCAAGTGTGTGTGTTGGAACGGAGGACCACCGAAAGGAAGCTTGCGACATCAAGGCAATCTGGTTGTATCTTCTACTTTCGTTTAATATAAATACAGTGGCATGTCCCTTTCCCATAAAATCACTCTTATTTTATTACATGACTCCTTGATCAGATGTTTAAGTCTCCATTGAATGTATTATTGTTGCTTTCACCTTGGTTGATTTGTGTCGTTGTAGATCTGATATTACAAGGCTACCGAAGCAGGGACAACAAAGACATAAGGAAGCAATATCTAAAGGTACATCACTTATTCCTTCTTCGATGACAAATTCAATGATTGTAACTTAGAGAAAGCATCATGTCCTGTCCTGTTTTGTTCTAGATCTAGGTGGATCTGTTAATGTTCGCATATACCGATTTATCCTATAACAACTAGTTGAAGAGTTCTGTGATTATCTGCTCAAGGGAAAGATTCTATATATTTTGAGTGTTGTCTGTGTTTCTTGAGCAAATCATAGGCTACAGTTGTTGTGTGAGGCATACCAATCCAAATCAAAAGGATATTTTAGGATGGAAAAGATGACCATGGATTTGCAGAGGTATATGTACTAGAGAAACATGACACATCTCGTGGCAAAGTTTGTGAAAAGTTGTTCCCTCTATATCATATCTATTAAGCCCTTAGGTCTTGGTCCATTACGTTGCTATTGTTATCGGGATTCAATCGGTTTATTTCTTTTTGGTCTTTTCGAACGGAAGCGAGAATGCTTTTCCTTGTCTTTTCTTTTCGAGTGGCAGCGAAAAGTTGGATTGTATATGTCTTTTCGAGCAGAAGCGATAAAGCTTTTCCTTGTCTTTTCTTTTTACTAATGTTATATTATTCTTTTCAGTATTGGTCAACTCACTATTTGTAATTGTACCCTTTGTCTCCTATATATATTAAGGAGATCTAGTTAAGGATCATTGATAATTATTAGTAGACATAAGGTGTAACCTCGAAGTGGCATTATTGAGTTGAGGTCTTTTTTATGCTTATTTAGTTATTTGGTCCATACCATTTTGTGTTAGAGTGGACAATCGTTTATTTGGCTCTTTCAATCGAGTCATCTTACCATTCTCGCTTTAACATTATTTTGGATTGTTGGAATTGCATGGAAATTTCATAGTTGACAGAGGAAAGAGTGAAGTACATTGGGGAAAATTTTTAAAATCGAGTTAGCTAAATTTTCGTAGTTATAGATTGTACAAGTCAGGGTTTTTTTCTAGTCCTCAAATTAGGATTAAAAGAGAGGTTTTAGTAAAATATTTATCTTTGAAGAGTGCGAGATCCAAATTGAGTTCCACTTTGTGGGATTGGATAGATGAGGAAGATATTGGTGAAGTGGCAATCTGTACAAGCTCACTCTCCTAAAATAGGTAAAAACTAGTAGTTTCTGGTAATTCCACTATAACCTTCCCTTGGAAGGTTCAAACAAGAGGAGGTTGGTGGGAGCCTGGAGATGGCATATCAAAGTACATCTTATAAATGATTCAGAAATAGAGGATTAAAATTGGAAAAGTTGTAATAGGTTCAAGGTTGGCCAACAGAGTAGAGTGCAAATTAGGGCTTTACAAGATATGTCAACTTAAAATTATCATGACTATTGACTGGAAGCTCAATTTTTGGTGATTCAAAAGGGGCTAGGAGGAATAAGTGGAGAATATATAGGTATCAATTTTGGTACCATTAGAGGATAAGTTCTTGAAAGAGGACCACTATCATGGGTAGAAACAATATTGTCTTATAGGAGCAACAAAAGTGGATGAACTTGCCACGTGGAAGAACATGCAAATAGAAATTATGGAATTCCTCATTAATTGGAAGAATTGGCTAATAGAAGATGCAACTTGGAAGGATGTATTAAGTTCGTACAAAATCTCCTCAACTAATGAAGCGTTGATGGAAACACTTGTTTGAATGGGCGGGGCATGTTAAGCCCCAAGGTCAAGGCCCATTACATTGTTATTGTTATATTATTGTTGTCATTATTGGTCATCTCATTATTTGCAATTGTATTCTTTGTCTCCTGTTATATATACCAAGGTGATCTAGTTTTAGGGATCATCATGAGGGGCAATCTTCTTTAGGGATCATCAGGAGGTATGTGTAAACATAAGGTGTAAAGGAGGTTGCTCCCTTAAAGTGGAATTCTTATTCATTCACTCTTTCACTTGATTTATAGGTAGGATTAGTGAATTGGGTATTTTTATGCTTATTTGGGTATTTGGTCCTTATCAATATCAAAGTTAAATCAGACGTTGGACAAATACATTCCACTTCCATTCTTGAGTAGACCATGGGTGTCAGTCTCAATGGATTTCTATGGAGGTCTTACCAATAACCAATCGGGCCAATGATTATTTGATGATACTAGTGGATTATTTCAAAAAAATGGTTGTGATTACCATGAAAAAAATACAGTGTCAATCACATGCAACACAATTGTTCTTGGAGAAGGTATGGGTGCATTTCTTATTGCCGTCATCATTCATATCTCACTATGAAAATAATTTTCCCAAATACTTCTGTCAGTGGTGGGATTGATGGAAACCAAACTAAAGAGGACACATCTTCCATTTATATACATATCTTGTTAGATCGAGGTAGTAAATTACATTCTACTTCAATTGTTGTGCATTTTGAATCATAGCTATCCAAATACATGTGATCTTGACATCTTATATGTGCATTATAATGACAAATGTGAACTACATGGCACAATAGATGCTTCACCTTTTGAAGTTCATCTTGGATTTTTTTCTAAAGGATCCATTAGCCATTCTAGGTATTTTCCTTGAGGCAAATACATGGAAAGAGGTCATTGCACATGGGTAGGCAACAAGTTTTATAGACTACATTTGGAAGATTCATGATCATGTACAAGAAGCTTTGCACAAGAGTTGGAAAAAGCATAAGGCCTTGATTTATCAACATTGTGTAAATCATCACATTGATTCCAATTACTCTACCTACTTTGCTAGTGCGTCTAAAAAACTAATTTTTGCTAGTGGGTTCAATTTAGGTGTTAGCATGCATTTCATTATGCTTTCTCACCAAATTTCATCAGTTTTTGGATCATTGTTCTCGTCTCGGGGGAAAGTAATTTTGATCAACAAAATAAGGATGAGAACTAGTGGAATCCAGATAGCATTAGTGGTACCAAACAATTCATCTTCATTCCTAGCGAGTGTCGAGAAAGATACGATGTCACGCTGCTTTGAAGTGAAAGAAAAAAATAAAGTTGCTTGGATATGGCCCTTATACTATCCTCGTGTAGATTTGAGAGAGCATGTTCAAGTTGGACTTACCATCTTGCATGGGCATTCATATAACTTTCCACGCAATTGCTTGAAGTTCTATGACCCATTAATGTTGGACAATGATGAAGAAGAATTAACTGTGCTTTCTTGTGAAGAGTTAGTTGTTGAAGTTTGTGCAGATATGGAAGAAGATACAAATATATAGTGTAAAAAGTGAGCTACCATACAAGGTACCCAAAACCTTTACCAAGTCGGGCTAATACGAAAATCACCTCACGTTGGGAAGTAGTTTACCTTAGAGTAGAGACAGGTAAAGTTTCCTCAATTGACAAGCTAATTGTTGGGAACCAACAACTCTTGAGAAAAGGGGTTTATTTGGAAAAGAGTTATAGATTGACTAAGTTCATGACTAGAGGATTAGTGTTAGAGAAAGTTTAGTGTATAAGATTGTCTAAATATGAGTGTGCACTGTAGTGGCATCTTTGACATGCATTAAAGTGGAAATGAAGTTGTGTTATGCTTGTGCTAAATCACGACCTGTGACTCTAGTTGCGCTTAAGTGTGGCATCTACCAATGGTTGCAAGCGTGCATAACTTAGTTTGATACAATCTCACCTATGGTCACAGATGCACACACCTTAGTTTGATGTAAATTCACTTGTGGATGGACAAGTGAACGATAACTCAATAATCATAAGAGATTGTTGTATTCTTTCTTTGCCACTTTGTTTTTTTGACTCTTGTAGACTAATTTGTATCGTGAGATATGAATAGATGGGATGTGAAACACTTTGTATACCCTTGGTAGCATTAGTTATAGACCTCTCCCATATTGTAATGGGGTTGGGTGTGGTTGATGCAATTCATTCGAATCATTTG
>ML786383.1:237160-258414 GCA_009831015.1 Picea engelmannii | reverse complement strand
CATGGATCCAATAGTAGGCCTCTTGCGACTTGTATGTTCTTCAACACACTTAATATTTCATCCAAGAGACTAGGTGTTTCATTTTGAGCAATTTGTGTATTATAATTTTCAAATTCCATGTATGCATGCATTTTGACAACCTTGATGGAACTTATCACATGAATACGACTTAGGATCAGAGAATGCCATTAAACATTGTGATAACTGGGCTTGTCGTTGCTTGAAATCTACTAGCATCTTGTTGACATGGTGGAGACATTTGTTGCTGAATCTTGCAAGGAATGAATGTTGATGAGCTTGGTGAAGTATAATAAAAAAACAAGACTATCTTGCAATGCGGTGGATTTTTACATATGCATTGTCTTTCATTCCATTTGAGCCCTTTGATTCTTGAGTTCTTCGAACCCAACTTTCTCTCTACTCATGGACAAAAGGTCCGTGACCATCTTTTTTAGATTTTCCTTAAACATATGTGCAAAATCATGTTGGTTGTGGAGCCTGATTATCTTCCTAATTCATAGGTCTTTGTTTTTAGTCGTGTTTATACCCCATGAAGATTGTACAACTCTCCACGTGGGGGGGTTGCATGGGGGACTTGCGCCCCCTATGGGGTCCGGGGACCAGCGAGGGTTCGGGGGCAAAGCCCCCGATGGAAAAATTTCCTTGTAAAATATTGTAATTTCGTAGTCAATCTGGACTGTTCATTATAAGGTCGCATATCAGACGGTAGTAGTTATTTTAGGGATTTTTTCTCTAGAAGACAACCCTCTTTTATGAGGGAACTGTATTGTGGCTGTGTAAGTGTGATTATTGTATTCTGAGAGAGGAGACTGTGAGAGAAAGAAGAGGAAGTTACAACGGGTGTGTTGTAGGTTGTATCCCTTCATTTTGCTGGATAATAAAAAGCAAGTTCCTGGCAATTTCTTTAGTGGACGTAGCCCACACTAGGTGAACCACGTATATCTGTGTCTCTATGTATTGTGTATCTTCTGTCTTTTATTTTTGCATTTGCCTTATTTATTGCTCCGCGACCATTTTTTTCTAACAAAGCAACCCTCGATGCCCCTTTAGCAAGTGAATGTTCGTTTTCCACATTTTTCATAAATTATTCAGTGATTTCGACCTTAGTTTCCTACTTCTTGTTCCACTTCCTTTTGACTAACACCCGCTTGAAATATTGATGCATAAATTCATACTTGAAAGTGTCGACTTGGACTTCATCTTCTATGCCATGTCCAAGATTCTTCAATGAGCCACTATGCCAATGCCCCTATATTGTTCGTTACTTTGACAACTATGCCCTTGTTTTTCCCTTCACTATCACTACCCCTTGCAACACTGTGTTCATCATCCTTATTGCCCTTGGGAATTGAATATCTAGAATCTTCAAGGATTTAGATAACAACTAATGCAATTTCCCTTCCGTCGGCGTTTTCTTGCACTTCTATTCGAAGACTAACTGTTGGGACTTCTTCTACTATCTAGGATCTTTTCTCTAGTTAATTAACAATTGCGATAGAGACTATGTTGACTGCCATGGGAGCCTTAGATCTATTGATTGTCATGGGAGACTTGGATGATGGCCTTGGATCTATTGGAAGTAGAGGAAGTTGTACTTCAACACACTTAGTCCTTCTTGCCTCAACCTTTCAATAATTCAATGCTCTTCTGTATTAAACTCCTCCTACTGATGATTTTCATGGCACAATCTCCACACCAAGCTCTGAGAGGCAAAGAACTTTTTCAATCACTTGATGAGGATCATGGACTTTAATTGGCTCATAGTGGATGTTGTAAGTTTAAAATTGCAGGGAAGGAGAGGAAATTTGGGGTTGCTTCGACACCCAAGAGTTGCACTAGTTGGGCAAGTGGGCACATTGGGTGCACGAACACACCAAGGGGCTTGGCCAAACATGAGGTGAAGCATGGGGTGAAAGCGACCAAGAGAAGGGTCGCACCAAAGAGGTTGGGGCGTGTCGACATGAGGAGCACACCAAGGTTGTGGAGCAGTGGTCCCAAGGGACACGAAGGTTGATGAGTGCATGGGTTCGTTTGGGCACACCGGGTTCGTGAAGAGGCGTGTAAGTTCGTTTGGGCGTGATGGTTCACGAAGGGGCATGCATTTTGTGGGGAAGTGACACCTTCCTTCAAGTACAAATCACTAATTTCCTTAAGCTCTTCCATGGATTTTGGAGAAAAGTGTAGGCGCTTCCTACCATTTAGCATTTTGTACAATGGAGTAAAGGCAAAGTCTCATATATTAGCATACTCGTGCATATTTGATGACCCACAAACCTTGAAAGTAGGCATGCACATGTGTGAAAGAAGGTTGCCATGTAGTTTTGGAATTAGATAAATTTGAGTATGCACGTGTGCAATCCATGAGATAGGATGCGATATAGAATTTGGATGCGCCATCGTGCATGGGTGATTTGGCCTCTTGGATGCATCATGCAAGGTTCTTAGATATGAGGTCATCCTATTCGAACATGATCCCATTCTTGAGCACCTCATTCATGATTAGAATCCATTAGAATCCAACATAACCATATGTGCTTGGTGTTCGATCCCTTGTACAAACAGTTCATAAGCATTGCTAGGTCCAAAAATTCTATCTATAGATTTTGGACCTAGTACACCTTACTTGAGGTAGTTTAGAATGGTTTAGTTGTGATCCACTAGCATTTCATGATGTCATGTAAATTGTGTACCATGGCATATTCTTGCAACCACATAAGGCTCGATGGTATTGTGTGAAGAGAGAATCTGTACATCCTTTAAGGAGTCTCAACATTGAACCACATGATTATGCTTCTTCTTCATGGCCTCAATGTTTGGATGGTTATATTAGTGTTCTCAATCAAGGTTTTTATCATGTCTCTGCACAAAAACAAATCCTCCCTAGCTATTGCTTTATTTAGGCACACGATATTGATGGTGAAGTCTTTGTGTTGCCCTCTCTAGTTCATTTGAACCTTGGTGCTGGTTGGAGGAGGTATAACATTATTGTAATTTGTACATATGGTGGAGAGAAGAATATGTAGGCTAAGAGGTAGTTTGTGGTAACAACATTGTGTTTGTTAACAATTTATCTGGACCTAGTGGTGTCACCTTCTTTTCTTTCACCATTATTTTGTAGTAATGTAATAAACTTTTATGAGATAGTTTATATGTCGATGCTTTTAGAACATGCAATCAAGAGACTTGTGCACCTAAAACTAATTTCTCATATTCACTTGAAATTTAGCCATATGGTTTCAGAAAGCTAACATCAAGGTGCACTTTGCCATGTAAGTGAGGCTTGCGTTCATTGAATTTCATCTTTGAAGATTGTGGGAAAACATGCCTTACATTTGTCTTTAATGTTTTGCCATGTTAGATTAAGCATCTGAGTCCTACTTGTATTATATCTTACCTTCATGAGTAATTATTCGATGAAATGTGAAAGAAAGAAATCAATATAAAGGAGACATCCTTGAATGGATTCTCTCCTCGCCTTCAATGTGCATATGAAAAATCAACTTCTCACAATTTGCACCATTTGATCCTTAAAGTATTTTGGGGATAATAGAAAACATTCATGCGCATGTTATCCTAAAAACGATGAAATATGCATTTAAAGCGAGGCTTGAAATTTTCCTTGAGCTTAAAGTTTTCATGTGCAAACCATCTTTCTTGTAACAAAAAACGATACTAACTTCAGAATTTGCAATCAAGTTTTATGCTTATCGACATATGCACATAATGCCTCATACTTTAGGTCCCTAAAATCTTCCATAAAACTTGAAGAAAACAAGGTGCGTGTTTAAGTGCAATTTGGCCAATGTAGAGTTTAAAATCTTAGCACTCGAATCCTTTTCCTCTTCTCCTTTTTAATGCAAATGAAAACTTGCCAATGCATTATTGGCACTTGAAAGTATTATTTGAAATGTTAAACAATGTCTTGAGATCATAATGATCTTGAAGTTCTTCTAGGATGTTGAAGCCAACTACTCTTTGGATTAGGAAATTTGCTCCATACAATCTAAAAGCTTTCAATCATTTGCACTCAACCTTTTTTCATTATGGGATGCTATTATGATCCTTAACCTTTAAACTTGAATTACAAACAAGATATTAGAAATTCTCCACAACTTTATTAATGAAACACTTAAGGTAGGGTAACGCCATACAATTGATCCTTTTATGGAAGGAATCCACTCCTATTCACTTGCCTCTTAATGTTGGGCGACCTCTTAATGAGGTATGCTTCGAATACAATATTCTTCGACACACATTCCATAAGGAGGACTCCATTCTTATTTAACGCTAACAAGAGAACCATAATCATAAAAACCTCCTAACTACCTACTGGGCCTTCCTTAATGATGCCACATTACATTTATTCAATACTAACTACCAAAGTGTGCCTTATTTAATAATAACAACATTGTGGACCTAGTCCTCCTTACAATGAATGACATCCACTATCATTACTCTAATGGGCCCTTTGGCTCCTAATTACACCCCACCTCGTTAGAAAATTTTGCCCTCAACACTGTTGTGACGAGGTACAACTATAAACCATGGTCCCATGGATGAGTGTTCACCGCAACGTTGAAGTAAGCTAGGGAACTAGGGTCCCGTATACAAGTGCTAGCCACCACACTGAAGTAGTCCAAGAAGCTCCACCATAAACCTAGGTCCCATGTACGAGTATTGATCACAATGTTGAAGTAGTTGAGTCCCATGTGCAAGTACTAACTACAATATTGAAGTAATCCAAAGAGTTCATCCACAAACCCGGGTCCCATGTCTAAGTGCTCATGTTGATTCCCCACTGAAGATACCTGAGATCAATAATTGGCACATAGTGGTGCTCCAAATGCATAACATGGTTATGTGGATTGACATATATAGAACGATTCATAAAATATCATCCACATAACTGCAAAAGGTGGATTGTGGATATGGAAAGAATACTACCACTAGAGAATATACAAGTTGAAAATTGGTAGTCATCATCGACTAATGATAGCTCTCAATGATGTTCTCTACATAATACAGAGTAAAGTCATCAAAAAGAATGTGAAAGTAGTTGTCTTCTCGTCAATGACAACTGTCCATAGACCATTCTTTGCAAGCCTCCTCTATATCACACCACCCATATATATCCCTTATATACTCTTAAGGTATGATTCTTAACCCTTAAACTTGAATCACAAACAAGATATCATAAATTCTCCACAACTTTATGAAAATCCTTAAGGTAGGGCAATACCTTACAATTGATCCTTTTATGGAAGGATTCCACTCTTGTTCACTTTCCTCTTAAGGTTGGGTGATCTCTCAATGAGATAAGCTCCAAATACAATATTCTTCCACACATATTCCATAAGGAGGACTCCATCCCTGTTTATAGAAATAAGAGAACCTAATCATAACAACTTCTTAACTACCTAGTGGACCTTCTTTAATGAGGCCACATTACATTTATTCAATGCTAACTACCATAGTGAGCCTTATTGAATAATAACATAGTGGATCCAGTCCACCCTATATATTGAATGGCCTCCACTATCATTACTCTAATGGGCCCTTCAGCCCCCCGCTACACTCATAGGTAGGATCCCAATAGATGAAATGAAAACGTGTGAACTATTGTGGGTTTTTTCTTTATGACACCTTTTTAACTGGAGGGATGTTCAAAACATAGAATCAAGGTTCTAATGTGCTTTCACATATCCTTTGATGTTTCAATTGTTTTTGATTCTCTTGCTACATGTAAGTTTGCTTGAGAGTGATAATAGGAATAATCCAAACTAGCTACAAGTTGAAAATAAAGCAAGTAACATATGCAAGCTTACATATCCACAACGTTATGCTATTTAATCAATATCTCACCATTTCCCACTCGAGCTCTCTCAATTACCAATTCATTCAAGTAAGCAAAGTCCTTCATAATTACTCAAGAAAGTTTCTAAGATTGAAATCCTTTTCCAACAATGAATACATTCAAGCAAGTGCTTAAATAGGTTAAAATTTCATTCAAGCCAACAATCAAACAACCAGAAGGATTTCTCAAAGAAGTTTGAAGATCAAACCATAAAGTAAACTTCTCCGATATTTAACTTGTTTGGTATTTTCTCCACTAACATGTATTAGATGATGATTCTAGTCTTATTTTGTTGTAATAAAAATTGTTAGAAGGTAGGGTATTGACTATTGAATTCTTTGGTAAGCAACTCATGAGAGTTCAAGTAAACTTGTTTTCATTTGCAATCAGAGAATGCAACCCTCTAAACCATTTCGTCATCCTTCAAACAAAAATTTCCTTAAAGTAAGCATCCAAAGTTCAAACATGCTTATGTGTTGAAGCAACGACTTAAAGTAAATTCAAGCATATAAAACTTTTTCCAGTGATTTTTATTCAACAAGAATTCAATGAGCAAGAGATTGAGTATTCAAGAATTTCATAAAATCTTTCATCAAAGGACATGCTTAAACAAGCTTACAACTTTTTATGATTGTTCAATAAAGATTTTAGAGATTGGATTCTTTTCCCCAACTCTTATGATCTTAAATTAGATTTAATCACACAATTTATCAGGCAATGAAATTAAAAAAAAAAAAATACCAAGCTTGCATCCGACAATAAAAACATCCAATTAAACCCTCAAACAAGCCAGAGATACAAACAATTATTCAAGCACACATGCAAGTAAATTATCAAATTTTCTCCTCCTTTTTGCAATATCTTCTTTAAGCATCAAGATTGAAACACAAAAATTCCTTTCAACAGGTTCTCATAATATTCAAAGAAATTTAAACATGTATTCACTTAAATTTTGCAATAAAGATTCATGAATGGCGCTCATGCAAATATTTTCTTCTATTAAATTCATTCAAGCATTGAATGCAATCTCTTTTTCTTTGGTCTTCATGATTTAAAGGGTCAGATACAAGCAAGAATGAAGAAAAATAAGAGGAAGGTCAAGTAAGCTAATTTTTATCGAAGGTTGAATCTCCTGCCACTTCGACAAGGCTTGCAAATATTGTAGAACAAAGAAAACTTTGAGCAACAATCTCCCCTCTTTCAAAGCCTTTCAATGGTTGTTGAGCTATATATTTACATTTTTGAATGTGATTTCAACTCCAATTGGCTCCAAGCTTAGTGCATGAACTTTGAGAAGCATTGCACACTAGGTATAGGTGAGGACGAAGTTTTTTTGTTGCTGCGCTCAATCCAGTACCACTTAAGACCTCAAAACATGTTAGTGGAGGGAGAAAACGCACTAGAGAACATGCCTATTGATTATGAACCAAGTAGTGTTGAGATCGAGCATAGGGAGTTGTACACATCTCTTATGGGTGAAGAAATCCCTTGCCTACAAATGAAAATGACTTTCTAGGGCTTGAAACATGCAAATTAATGGTGATGGAGCAATAAACCATGAACGAAATGGATCATGGGAAACAATGGGTGCATGAAGGAAGGATCAAGGCTATTGGGAGCGAAAGTAGGAGTGAAAAATGCAATTTTCAAAAGGATTCTGGGAGCAAAGCATTTTGGGAGTGTTTTTTTATATAATGCATATTTTAATATATTTTGATGCATATACATATAAAAACATGTAGAATGTCTAATCAACTGCAAAAAACATGAAAACATAGATTTAAGATCATTTAACTATTGGATTAGTGATCATTAAAGCATCAACCATTTAGAACACATATGACATCAATCATATAAAATTTGTCATCCACAAATTGTAGCAGACAACATCAACCACAAAATGAAATAGACTCTAGAACATCATATTCAGTAGCAAATAATTGTAATATTCAATCAATAGTTCAAACTTCAAAGGTAAACTGTCATATAATGTTCATTGTTTACTAAAACAACCATAATAAAGACTAAGTACTTAGAAGTTCTAGGTCCTATTTTTAAACAGGAAAAAGAAAAAGAGATCTAGTATCTAGTACTATGCACTAAGCTTTCCTCTTTCCACGAGAAACTTCTAGTTTCTTTTCTCGTGATCTATGAAAAAAGAGGATCAAGAGTAGGTGGATGTGTTTGTGGAACATGACTAGCAGCTGCATGGCCCCCACATAACATTGGATGTTGTGAAGATAAAGGAAAAACTATTGCATCTCTAAACTTGCCAGTGGATGTGGGTGGCATGGTTGTTTCATGAATATGATCACCATCATGATTACCCAAAAGTTCAGTTTCCAAGCACTCAAAAACTATGGCTTCATCCTCCAAATTAGTCTCCTTTGTATTGTTGTCCCAAGTCACATCTATTTTATAATTATCATTCTTCGTCGCATCATAATTATGGGACAACAACTTGAAGTTGTAGTGTACATAAACCAAGCTTTTTGCTCGGTCTACATTCAAGTTGTTTCTCTTTAAGTTGTGGATGAAGCTATAGGTTCTCCAACTCCTCTTTGCAGAAGAAGTGTTAACCACTTGAGAAAGCACCCTCGCTGCCAATTTATGCACATATGTGGTAGAGGAGCCATACATGTTCCACCATTCAATAAAACTCAACCTACCTCGATCTTTGGTTACATGCAAGTTCCCAAAGATTGCATGCTCACATATGCACTTGCTCAATTCGCTTCGTACTTGAGAACACTCCTCTTCCTCTTGTACCAACTTGTCTAGTGAAAGCATATACTCATTTTTCTTCTCTGGATCTGTGTGTGGTTTTTTCCTAAGCCCACCCCTAGGTGTTGGCTGGGCCAACCAAGATGAAGACCAATTCTTTGTTGCAAGGACATGTGCTAGGGCATGGAGTGGAACATTCAGATTATCCCACCTTTTGACCACAGGTTTGTGGATATGATCATACCAGATCACATCCCTCAGCTCAATAATGTCTTTGATTTGGCCTAGCATGCTATCCATATGCTCATACACCTCCCTACTCACTGGCATATTTGTTTCTGCAAACCAATTCATACTGTAAATGGGTTTGGTGAATTGTAGAATATACCTAACCTGTTTCCAAAACTGACAGTCACGCTTCGTGTCCACCTCCTGAAATTCATGTTTTTTGGATACAAATGTAGCCCTATCTTTCAGATCCTTCCATGAATCACTTGAGACCATGCTATCCAATGCCTCTCTTACGGTCTTCAAAAGGCACTTGAAGGTGAGATAATAGCTAGAAAATTTAGTCTTTGCAATCTTTAGTAACTCCAACTTGGAGTGATTGTGGAAAATGAAGTGGGCCATGGTATGATTGTTTATAAATTTTATCATCTTCTTCCCTCTCTTGTACAAAGCACCAATCCATCTATGATCATGGTCCTTAATGTTAATAATATCATGCATCAAGAGGTTCATTGTGTGAAACAAACACACTAACCAAAATAAATTTGGGTACCTATTCTCAACGATTGCACCGGTTGCCTTACAATTAGTATCATTATCAATGATCACTGATGACTTGAATGACATTGTAGGTCCCAATATTTTGAATGGTTTTAATTAAGGATTTTGCAATATTAATATTGATCTTGTAGTGATTCGAGTAGTCATTGGCTAAAGGGAACCTCACCACTAGTATACACACCAAGAATATTTATCAATGGATTGGCTTTAACATTTGTCCAACCATCAAGTACAATTGATACCCCATAATGGTTACAAGTATTTGTAAACTTTACTATAGCACTATGGATTTTGGCTCTTTCCCTATCAAGTCCCAAGGTTCCAACTGTCATACTCGTGGCTCATGTATCCTTTAGGGGTGCCATTGATACCCCATAATGGTTCCAAGAATTTGTAAATTTTCCTATAGCACTATGGATTTTGGCTCTTTCCCTATCAAGTCCCAAGGTTCCAAATTTGTCATACTCATGGCTCTTGTATCCTTTAGGGGTACCATTGATGGCTTGTACCATTTCATGCCAATAGGGTGAGCAAAGAACATTGAATGGTAGACCACATGCATAGTGAAACCTTAAATTTTTTGCATCCACATCATCCCTACAACCTTGTTCAAGGGAGTTTAATATTGTTCTACGCCCTGAATGTGAAGGGGAGAATCCACTAGCATGGGGGGATGGGGATCGACCACTGGACATTCTTTGTGAACTCTCATGTTCAACCCTTTATTTTTTGGATTTGTTTTGTGTTGCCTCCTATTCCTTTTGGTATTTGATTTTGTCTTTGGATGGCACTTGCAGACAGGTTTTGACTCCAATAGTCTTACTTTCATCCCATGACATAATCTTGCATAGATGCTTTCTCACACGGGAATAGGAACCTGTGTAAGTTTTATGACAATGGGGGCATGTAAATTTTGTGGTTCCACGCACTTGCAAACATGTTTTGATTCCAATAGTCTTACTTTCATCCCAAGGCATAATATTGCATAGATGCTTTCTTACATGGGAATAGGAACCTGTGTAAGTTTTATGACAATGGGGGCATGTAATTTTGTGGTTCCACCCCCTTTCCCTCCCCTAAGTCTTGTCACATACTTCCACAAGGGTGTTAATATCTCTTTGGGTTTTTGTGCACCATCACTATCATTTTCATTTGCATCATCTCCTTTTATTTCTTCTTCCTCTCCATTGTTATGTTCTATCCACTTCTATTTTTTCTTCACTATCATGGGTATTTCGACGTCCTCCGGCTCCCAAGACCACCATTAGAATATAAAATAGAACCGAAGGATATACCACATTGACACACCCATCATGCTTATTGAGTCTTGATAATAACTTGCTGCAAGCAATAGAATGATGGAGGATAAATGGGAAAGAGAAGGAGAAGAGAACATTCAAATATTCAACATAGCATAATATACTAGTTTACAACACATGAAATTTGAAAAAGAAAGACAAGAATGGGCTTTAGAGCCTACCTATTTATCTCTCTAATGGTGGTTGAATATGATTATGGTATCCTTCAATCTCCCTTCCAAGCTCTCACAAATGTCAACCTTCATTCTTCCTTCCAAGCTCTCCAATATCCCTATGGTAGCCTTTAATCTTCCTTCCAAGCTCTCCAATCTACTTATAGTACATTTCAATCTCCTTGAGAACTAGCAATAAGCCCACTCAAAACCCTCCTAAAAAAGACCAGTGAAATGAGAAATAGTATGAGAGAAAAATGAAGTGAATGAGTGTTTTAATCCTAACAAACCCTATCCATGCGTTTTGAAACCATTTGGAACCTTGACTTGGTTCCCAAACACAAAAAGAAATGTTAGTTTTTCCTCATCGTGTGGGAGATTCATGGAGCAGGTTTTTTCTCTCGGGAGCATTGGGGAATTGCTCAGGGAGCGCTTTGAGAGAGACGCTCCTTGAGCGCTCCTAAAATTTGCAGGGAGCGAATGTTTTTTGAAGGGAGTGCACTCCCAAAGATTCTCCTAGAAGGGAGCATTTAGGAAGCACACTTCAGGAGCAAAGTGCTTGGGAGGAGGGGGTTCTCCATCGTTGTGTAGGGAAGGATGAAGATTAAGTATAAAGGTGCCTAATGTTTTGAGTTGAGAGGCTTGTTGGCCCCCCAATCTAATGATTTGAGCTTGGGAGGCTTTTTGAATACTTTATTGCTGAAAATAGACAAAAATACTTATTCTCTTTGCCCAAAATAGAATTTTCTCCCACCTTGAATGCTTGAGCTCAATTTCTAGCTTCGGAGGGATGCTAACTTCTCAAGTAAGTGATTTTACCTTCATGAGGTGAATTGTTGGCTTGATTAGTGAGAAAGACGTTCAAGTCAAGGATTTTTCTTTTGTGATGAAAAAATGTTGTTGGGCCAGTAAAAACTCATTGAAACAAACTTGCAATGAGTTTTCATTCTCTTTGGCATCAAACCAACCTTGTAAACAATCAAAAGATAAAAAACTAATAATTTCTTGCTCAATTTGGGGCTTCCATAAGCCTTGTACCTTCAATTCTTCAAATGGAGATCCAAAACTTGATAATCAACACCTCACTTGTAGCACTACACTTATCCAATCATGAAAATGAAAAAAAAACATTTGAAACTAGCCTGTAAAACAATTAAAAAATGAATTAAAGCGGGCCTTGGTGAAAACCCTTGGCTTTTTGACAAAATAAAGCTATAACTTTATTGTGTGACATTGGATCTTTGAAACACTAGTTGAAGTGCATAGAGGACACACAAATCTTTCCAACAAGTGGTTGGAAATGTCATTTTGTCACCATCTTCATACCTTTAACGATCCATTATGTTAACTCTGCCTCAAAGATAGAGAATTCATTAATGCATGTTTTCCTACTTGCAGGCCTCATAATCAGATTTTGTCAACTGCATCGAGTTCATAGGATTTGAAAACATACAAGTAGCCTCTTTTGGAGATCAAAATCTCATTTCGATTGGACACCTAAATTATGGTCAAAAGGCCTTCTTAAACAAGAGTCGTCCCGACTTCATTTGGGATGCTCCCTAGCCAAAAACAAAGTGTATTTAAATATTTCATCCCTGTTATGTATTCTTTGAATTGATCATTGATGCCATCAATATCATTAGGCACACAACTAATTTAGTTTGTGAATATGGTCTTTGGGCGCTCGATGCACTTATAGGGGAAACATGGACAAATTTTCCAATTCATTCCAAAACTCACTCGAATGCTTGTAAATTGTGATGAATGTGCTTAATAACCTTAGAAGAGGTAAGATATTACCTTTACAAAGTGCAACCATTGTTGTCCCTTTTGAAATGCCCATATTGCCACACTTAGCATTCGAGGTCTCGAACGCCAAATCACCCAACTTTCCAACACAACTTTGCGTATAATAGTAAAATAACATTTCAATATTAGATACAATAAGGTGTTGGTAAGGTTGGCTTCAAACTTCATTGGAATTACTCTTTTCGCCTCTTTGTGTTGTGTTGAATCATATGCATATAAAATTTCTCTCGTAGCTTTGTCAGATCTTCGCATCCATCGCATTGAATACATAAATGTGTGAATTCTTAGAATGTGTCATGGCACAACTAAACGTCATCGAGATACATTTTCTTTGAATTTATGCATGTGTGCTTTGCAATTTGCTTAATGCAAATGGGCTAATTGGTGAGTATGCATTCATGCAATTGCTTTCATTCTAGTCACTACTCCATGCTTGGATTTACATTGGTCTTGTGATGGCATGGTAATTCTTCATTTTGATCTTGTGATGAGGTTGCATAAGCACCCTCAACAAGTTAGAGCTCGCAAGGAAAGTAAAAGAAACAAAGCATTAAAAGCAAGCCTAGTATATGATGCATTTTGATATGAAACTAATATGACCACACAAAAGTATGCAATAGTCCATTCAAATATTTTTAACCAACAAGTTGCAATCATCAATTAAACAAAATAAAACAAGTTCAAGGGAGAGCGTAATTCACTCGACGAGGTTTCATTCAAAATTTTAATGGGGGTCCCCAAGTTAAAAAACTTGGGGTTAGTTCAGGCCTTGACATGTTCTTGTACGTAAATGGCACTTATATTTTAAAGCACATAAGTAATTGGAAATAATTGTTCGTGTATGCGAGTGGCACTATACTATTGTAAAACACATAAGTAATTGAAAATAATAGTAGGAAATCTAATAGAGGCAAATTTGAAATGATAGAAAATAAAGAATCCAAAATCTCAAAAGTATTGGGGTCACATTCCCATCCAAGTAGAATGCAATTCCAACACTGAAATTCATGGAAGAAGATATCTCTTATAAAAACATGTTGATTAGGTTTTTAAATTAAAAAGAGAGGAGATACCAAAAAGAGAGGTAGTTTCTTAAGGTAAGTTATTAATTAAAAGTAATTATGGTCCTATTACATGAAAACGTACTTCTACAATTATTGTTGTATAAATTCATAAGAACTAATATTAGAAAGAAAAAGATAAAGACAATTAAAAAATTATAATCTCATATACATAGAGTTTACTTACACAGTAAAGGATAGTCTGTTTAGGTACACAACAATTTGTAGTAGATATCATGATAATGAATTCCTTTCAAGTACTTGAAAATTGTTTTTATTGTCACTAGTGTTGTGCCCTTGGTATACTCGTGTAGCAAATATCACGTTTTGTTGAAACAATAACATACATTAAAATGCATATTGTGCTCTTCTATGGAGTTGATTACATAACATTTTCTTCCATTGCTCGAGCACATATAAATTACGAAAAGATTTAGTTGCCATCAACCTTTCTCATGGAGTTGCTATCTCACGTTCTGAATTAGAATATTACAGAAGCATGTATTTGGAATCTAGAGAAATCTTCTTTTCTTTTCTATTTCTTCACAACCAAATTCTTAGATGGTAATGAATCTCTCCAAGATATTTTATTCCACATCTAAATGAAAAATGATCATTTGTACTTTAAAAATGTTGCTTGTTATTAGAAAACAAAATGTTCATCAACATATCAACATAAAAAGAAAAGTATGACAACCCTACTTTAGTGTCTTACACAAGTAACCTTTATTAGGGAGAATACCTTTAATATGTCTTACATATAATCATTTGCTAAAAAGAGTACCTACAATGTCCTACATGTATAATCTATTGGCTTTTAGGGTTACTCCGAAAGTGTTCAAACCATGCTCGAGAGTGCTTCATGTGATGTGGGGTGTAAGGAGGGTTGACTACCCTCGGTTGCACCATGATGGACATACACATTGGAGATTGCTTACTCATGGATTGCTATGCCTTGACTTGATATTCATATGGCACTCTTTCTTAGGAGGTTGGAGACCTATGTGGCTTGGTGACATTCATAATGAGGCACACACACACGTAGGTTGGTTACTTGCTTGGGATGACGACCTAGTTAGAGGAGGGGTATTAGGCATCTAGGAGGAGGGAATTGAGCCCTAGGTAGCATGGGGACAGTTGGTTACTTGTATGGAGGCTTGTGCTTGAGTTGGGGACACTTGGGTTGAGGAGTGATCATGTAGGTGTGGTGGACTCAGAGGTACACATGATTTTAGAAGGGAGCGTTGGATCATTGGAGGTCTTTTGAGGAGAAACGTTGGACACTATTTGTGGAGTGCTCACCTTCAGAGCATTTCTTGATGGACATGCATACCTTGGAGCTTGACATGTGTCACTTAGAGTTGTAGTTCTTCACATGTGGACCTATCTAGTGTTTAATCAGGTTGCTTATTATGGGGTCCACTTTATTTTTTTGGCCTCTCTCACCTATTAAAGGTAGGAGAGAGTCTTTTCATTCATTATAGTGAAAACATCATGTATTAGAGATGTCAAAGCTAAAGAATTTTTTTTCTCCTTCATATGTACTTCTTCTTCATTGCACTTTGCACTATTGTCTAGTATGCTAGGGTTCTTGTGTTGATGTAAGGGAGGTGTTAGTGTTAGGGTTTTGCTAAGAAGACAAGAGAAGCTAGGGTTTGGGAGAAACCCTAGAGGAGCAAAGGGAACACTTATTTTTATGGTTCTTGTGAGAGAAGAAGACTAGGGTTTTGTGTCATTGGAAACCCTAGTACTACTTGGATTGCTTTATGTGGAGAAAATAGTAGAAGATTATATTGTTTCCTTTTTTAACTTGTGTGATGCAAGTGTAGGCACCAAAGAGGATTTGTAGGTGTGTAGGCTTGTTGGTTGTGGATCTTTGGTGGAGCATTCAACTTTGGTTGGAAGTGATTCCTAGCTAGGAGGTGGCTAGAGTTTGATAGTTGGTGTGATGCTAGCTTGTTATGGTTTCCCTAGCCAGGGTTTGAAGAGAAGGCCTTGTACTAGCTTGTATTAAGTTGTTGGTATGTACGCATACTTCATCATATCTATATGTATAAAGTGTTCCTACTATCCAAACTTTGTGTACTTGCAGATTTGGTTTCTAGTGTATGTTATCTTGATGATTGAGTAGTTTCTAGTGCTGGTTATGCATGTTGATTTGATACAACATTGAGTATGTTTTTTTAAGTGATTTGACAATCACATGTAAGTTAAATGTGCATATTTATGGCTGTAATAAGTCATTTTCAGATCTGGTTTGTGTTGGGAAGTGTGTCCTAAGCTAAGTCACTGGGTTTGGCGAGTTTCAAGGGAAATTTTCGAAATTCGTTGATTTCCAAAGAAAATCTAACAAAATTGTTGAAGTTTGTCGAACTTGAAGATGATTTTCAAGGTGAATTTGAAACCAAAATAAATGTGGCATTAAATTTGTCTAAGTTCATTGTAATTTGTTTAATTCATTTTTGTTTGACTTTGAAATTGGAATTGTAGTTCGTTTTTGGGCGCCTAAGAAATTATTGAAAAAAAAAACAAAAACCTAAGACTCGGTCGCTGCGTAGACTTGCATTCCCCTCCCTTTGCATACAATATTATTCCTCTCGTACGTCACTGCATACATTTACTTTGTGTATGGTATTACTCTGGCTGCTTGATGCCACACTCCAGACTCATCAGTCACAATCTACAACGATAATGAAAGGTGGCAGACCAAGTTTTATTGTAAAAATATTTTAATTTTCAAATTTTATAGTCTGTCGAACTTGATGCCAAATTTTATTATAAAATTTTCACCATCGATTTTTTGTTGAACTAAAAGGTTGGGAAACATGAACTCGATCTCAAACCAAGTTACTTAGGTCCTAAGGGCCAGAAACATTGTTTCCTTAAAACATATTTGTTTTGTATCTATTTTCTTGGGTTGCCTAGTGTATTTATTTGGACATAAGTGAAATATATATTGTTGTAATTTGTATTTGAGATTAAAACCTAAGGTTGGAAGCTCACAAGAAATAGATGTGGGGAACCTCAGGGTTGAGATGAAATTTTTGAGTTTGTATTAATTGTCCTTCAGTTAAATTTCAACATGATTGACATTGGAAGTTCATTTGAAATGAAAAAATTGTCTCTTTTCTAGTGCCAGGTTTTGTGAGATTGTTTCAATCCATGCACTTACCTTTAAATCTTGAAAACTGAATGTTCTTTTCCTTTAACATCTCCATTTGACAAGTTGTCTTACTTCCATTTGATGCACTTGCAAGTGCTTAAAAAATTGAAAACTCGAATGGATGTCATCTTTTCTCCAAGGGAGAAGGTTGATATGGAAGCTACACAACTTGAAGGTTTCATTGTAATCAATACCTTGCAATTGTGAGGAGGTGGCCTCATCCCTTTTGACATGGATGAAATACTATTTGGTTGGCGCATATACATCAATAATGGAATCCAGATTGAGAGCTTAATACTAGGTGAACCTCACGAGTGGACCAAATCCTATTTGCTTGATAAGTTACTTTACTTGAATGACCAACCTTTTTTAGTATAAAATATTAAAATCTTTATAATTTTAATGAACATAAATATGCTTATTCAAAGTTTTTGTACTTGTGACTAGAGTTTTGCAATGAATATTTTCCTTTTGCATCCCAATTTGTACATCTTTGTGATTGATTACAAAGACCTACTTGTGTTCAACAATGTTCTTTGTAATGGGATATTATGATTTGTTTTCCAAAATTGGGAAGTTTTGCAATGAATATTGGTTTTGGCATTCCAATTTATACATCTTCATGTTTGATTATAAAGACCTACTCGTAATCAACTATCTTCCTTGTAAAGGGGAATTTTGCTTTGTTTTCCAAAATCGAGCTATACATTTTTCCACTTTGAAGAGCTTGTGGCTCTATAATTAATAGTGCCCAACTTGTTGGAGAGTCTTCCTCACTCTTCTCGAGTACTTGTTAAGTAGATGTGTTTATCTTCTTATTTTTCCACACTTCTTCTAATTGTGACCACAAAGCTCCTCAAATAAATGGGTTTCCCACTCTTTGACTATATGGTACAAATTCATTGAAGATCACATGGCAATTGTATACAATTGTCCGTGTTTTGATGTTGTAAAATATTTGGCCCTTAATTCCTTAATTGTGTTTGAAGGTATTTTACCATATTTGTCCTTTTCCTTTTGCATACAACGTTAAGCACTTTTATTTGGGAATGTGAACATAAGTCTCACACCCAAACTTGTTGCACTGTGCTACTTTCTTTGTATCATCTATGTTCACTCCAATTATTGGAGCTTAGCACCCACTCTCCATTATTTGAGTCAATTGTACTCATCTGGTTTTTGATGGTTGAAGAAAACCAATGACTTTTCCCAATTTGAGCTTGTATGTTAGCTTCCGAACTAGCCATGCTCTTTCTTTAACTCATATTCATGGAGAAAAAATTGTTTACATTCAGAAAAAATGTGTATAGTGCCTTTTTCATCAAGGAAAAATGATCACACCACAACTCTTTATAACAAGAACCAAGTGTAGTTTAAGTTTCCAAAGAGAAATTGTGTGGTCGTCATTTTACAATTGTTTTTATTGCACAATATTTGTTTCGGTCGTGTAATTCAAAAGATTTGATAAAATTCTTACCCATTTCAGTGAAAATAAGCTCATAATTTTGTATTCTTAGATTCATACATATTGCACAAGAAAATTTAAAGATAGGATACAAGGACACTAGGGTAGTTAAGAA
Organism: Picea engelmannii; assembly: GCA_009831015.1. Lineage (NCBI taxonomy): Eukaryota > Viridiplantae > Streptophyta > Pinopsida > Pinales > Pinaceae > Picea > Picea engelmannii. The sequence continues at coordinate 239,942 of ML786383.1, read as the reverse complement.
AACTAGAAAAATTATGTGAATACTAAAGTGCACTCCATTTTGAAGGTCAAAAGCTTGATGGATTTCATTGAAGACTTTGTTTTGATTATCTTAAGGTAGTACTTTTACAATCCCATTGACCTACTTTGGTCATTTGTGCACATTAATATAAATTGTGACTTTCTTTCTTTCTTTCCTTCATCTTCCCCCTCCGCACATCCACATGGGGGATCTACCTCTTGGTCTTACAACATCAAAGGGAGGATGCTAAGGGTGCTATCCCTTGGACCTCACAATGGGATGTTGTATGCCCCATACATGGGCCAGTGTACATGAGAATGTGGGTGGCCATTTGTGTCTGTGCTTAGATCATATGTAATATGTTAAAAATGTTTATCTTAGATATGTATGGGTAAGAACATCCCACCCCAAAAACTACATAAGAAAGAGTATTAATGTAGGACCAAATCCTAAGAAAAGCAGATGTCATTGTAGTATAACTTGCAACATTTCATAAATAACAATGATATACCAAAGATGACCCACAAGACATGACATTGAAACAGATGATGATGTTAGTACTAGAGCGAGGGAGGATACTATCACAATAACCAAGGACTTGCACCCCAAAGCTAGTGTTCAGATTGACAAATATTTTGGTAAGAGTAGTGCCTTGTTAAGCACAATCCACAAGGCATGACACCAAACTAATGATGTTTGCAAAGGCAACTTCCCGATTGACAAAGATTTTCGTTTGCACAACTCACAAGGCATGACATTGAAACCTTGAGAATTACACCCTAAAGCCAATGTCCATATTGGAAAACCTTGTGAGCATGGTTAATTTCTTATAAATTGGGTTTGATAATGCTTGTTACTGAAACTGATAACCATAGACCATGTAACATGACACCAAATTGAAAATGCTAGTAAATCCAACTTTCATATTGTGAAAGCTTTTGGTACCAATGATTCACAAGGAATGACACCTAAATTGACGTTGATAGTAAAACCAACATCTAAATTGGTAAATCTTTTGGTATCGACATCTCACGAGGAATGGCATCGAAACTTGAGGGTTTGCATCCCAAAGACAATTGTCACATTAGAAATTTTTTTGGTGCAAGAATTCCTTATAAAACACAATTCACAAGGCATGGCATTGAAATCGATATTGACAATCCATGACCCATTGGGGATGGCACTAAACCAATGATAATGTACATGACCCCCAAGACATGGCACCAAACCTAAGACCTACAACCATGCCCCACAAACCACAAGGGATGACATCGAATAAGTAACCACAATCCATGATCTAGAAGGCATGATGTCACACTAATAATCACGACCCATAAGGCATGGAATTGAACCAAAAACCACGAACTTTCAAACTGATGATGTTAGTAAATTCATCTTTGGCAACCACATTCCACGACACACAAGGAATAATGTTGAACCCATAATCAATGACCCACAACCCACAAGGAATGATCATTGAATCAACTGGAAACAACCAACGATCCGCAATCCATGAGGCATGACATTGAACTCACAACCACAGGCTTTAAAACTATCGATGTCACTAAAGTGAGCTTTGGAAAGAACGACCCACGAGTGATACCAAATTGCCAAAACACAACCCACAAGCCATGTCAACAACTTAAAAACTATGACCCAAGGGGCATGACACCAAATTGAAAACCATGACCCACATGGCATGACACCAAATTCTCAAGTATGGTTTGAACCACAAGGCACGACATGACATCTGCAACCACGGTTTGAACTACAATGCATGCAAGGCATGACACAATTCCCATAACCATGGTTTGAATTGCAAGGCACGACACAAATCCCACAATCATGTTTTGAACCACAAGGCATGAGCCACAACGAAGCTACAACCATGGTTTGAACCACAAGGCATGGCATGAAGCCACAATGACACCACAAGGTATGGCACCAAACCGCACCAAAGTGAGCAACAACACAATTTCCAAATTTAGGTAATGACTTATAAACCACAATCACAAAATATGGGACTTGCACCCCAAAGCTAGCTCTTCATGATTGGAATTTTTTTTGATGGAGGTCATGCCTTGTAATACCTACAAATCACAATACACACTCTACACACAATCCATAAGGGACATGCGATACTCATAGATATGCTCTAAATTAGGATAGTGAGGAACCTGATCAATCATGCTGACTTTTTCCACCATATTGTGCATGGATTTATTGAGCTTTATCTCATATATCTTGTTTAGTTTCTTAATATATGTTTTGGTTCGGGTGGTATCGAACCGAAGATAAACGTGAGAACACATAAATGGAATAAATTAAGCTATCTGGAACATGACTTGAGAGTTCCTCTAAGCAAATGATGTTTATGAAATAGACCATGGTTCAACCACTTAGAGGGAGTATATACTTTAGATGGATGGAATACACTTCCAATTACAATGTTTCATGTATTTTGGGAAACAACTTTACGGATTTAGTCGGTATTTTTTTCAGCTCTCCCGAAAAACTTAGATGTGGCTGTATGAATGCGGAATATGTTTAAAAGTCGTAAATACTTGTCAAAATGTCTGTTCTCAAAATTCTCCTAGAGAAGACCAACTGCTCATTAAGAATGATCGAAATCTAAGAACAAAGCTAGAGGTTACACTTTACATCGTTCAATAGATTCAGAATTTGCCATGTGGAATTATAGAATTTTGCTTTGGAATATAAGAGATATTTCTTCCTCGTTACTTGAGGAAAATTTTAGAAATAAATCGAACAATAAGGAATT